>CAUYQG010189386.1:0-17403 GCA_963574415.1 Tarsius wallacei | reverse complement strand
CTCATAGAACTTAAGCAATATGCTCCAGAATGAACAATATGTCAATGAAGAAATTTAGAAGGAAGTATAAAAATGTGTTAAAATAAATGAAAATGGAAGCACAACACAGCAAAATCTACAGGATAAAGCAAAAGCAGTAATAAGAGGGACATTTACAACAATCAATGCCTACATCAAAACAGAAAACAAATTTCAAATAAATAACCTAATTATGCATTTTAAAGAACTAGAAAACCAAGATGGGAGCCGGTAGATGAATCCTTAGGGCCTGTCCAGAGTGTAAGCATCTAAAGAAATAAATATTTTTAATCAATTTGGCTACCTAATTTGTTTTAATAAAAATTTCAATAACTTCTTACACAGAATAATTTGCATACTATCAGACTCCACTAGTTAACAAAATATGTAGTCTTTCTTCGGAAAACATACCTAAATCCTCAGAGTCAGCAGTGGTATAGATATGTTCAAAATAAAGATGTTTTTTCACGTAGCTTTAAAATTTCTTCCTCTTAAAATAGGTAAATAAAAAAGATGCTTTACTGGTCTTCACTTGAGCTAGATGAAGCAGGCCTATTTTTTAAATTGTATAAATATAATTTTGGTGATTTAAAATAAAACACTGATATAAAAACGGAATGTGCAACCTAAAATCCAAAAGCACCAATTTATTTTTAGTTCAGTAAGGACAAAGAAGACTCGGTGACACAACGTGCCTACTTCCCTTGCCATCAGGCAACTTTAGAGGCCTCATTCACATCAAATGATACCTTCAATAGGTCATGCTCCCCGACATTTGCTGCATATATCCATGTAAGTTTTTTGGTACCAGTGGGATCTGCCCAGGCAAAAAGTCGAGCTTGTCTTGGCAGTAAGACCAATTCTTCTAGTGATCCACTAAAACACAATTGAAAGGGGAAGATTAGAATATTTTGGCCTTGAGAAAACCAAACCTGTAGTTTACTGAAGAGAAAACTGGCACCAAGGTCCTATAAATTTGCTTTAATGAACTACAACTCTGTCTAAAAATAAGTGCCCTAAAATATCTAATAAACTAATGGTTTGTAAGCTTGGGGAAACAGAATATTGCCCCATCTGAAGCTTCAGAACACTCTGAATTGACCTATCATATCAATGGAATTCATTAAAGTAAAAAGATTGGTCTATCAGAGTACACTTGTAGAAATGGTTATGAATAGTAAATATCTTTCATTACAAGAACTTCATTCAGTGCTTAAATTTAATTTTTTTTTTTTTTTAGAGACAGGATCTTGCTATGTTGTCCAGGCTGGAATACAGTGGTTATTCATAGGAAAAATCATAGTGCACTACAGCAACAGACTCCTGGGCTCAAGCAATCCTCTACCCTAGCTTCTGAGGTAGCTGGGACTACAGGCATGCATCATCACTGCACTTTTTAAATCAAATACAATACTTAATACTTAATATTATGGGTCTCAGTGCACCAAGAAAAAAAAAGTGTTCATACTGTCACTACACAAAGTGTGGTCTGTGAACTAGCGACATCAGCATTATCTGAGGACTTGCTCAAAATGCAATGTCCTTGACCCTACCCAAAATCAACTGAATCAGAATCTGCATCTTAAGATTCCCAGAATATTTTTTAATTGACCATTAAAGTTTAAGGAGTATTCTAGAGAAGTGGAAAAAAAAAGTAATTAATCTGTGCTTTTAAATTTCTCACTGGATTCTATCCATGAAAGTCAAAACTAAGGAAATCTTCAAGGAACCTACATATATACATATATTTTCTTTAAATGTGTATATAGGTGCATGTGTATACATATTATCATACATTTTCAGGGCTTAAATTATCTTCCATTAAATAAGCATCAATCAAGTCAAATGACAGCAAAGGCAAGAACAACAAAATTCCTACCAACCTATACTATACATTCAACACTATAATCTACTCACCATCTTCTCAGTTAACCTTCTACTACCCCAATCAAAAACATTAGATATGAATTTATAGAGGCCAGGCTCGGTGGCTCAGCCTGTAATTCCACGCTTTGGGAGGCCAAGGTGAATGAACTGCCTGAGCCCACGGGTTCGAGACCCACCTGGGCAACTTGGTGAGACCTCATCTCTACAATAAATCCAAAAAATTAGCCGGGCGTGGTAGCTCGTGCCTGTAGTTCCAGCTACTTGGAAGGCTGAGGCGGAAGGATCGCCTGAGCCCAGCAGGTCGAGGCTGCGGTGGCCGGGAGTGGCCACTGTACTTCAGTCTGGGCGACTGAGTGAAACTCCAACTCAAAAAAAAAAAAAAAAATTATAGAAAGAGGTACACTGAGCATTACTGGATTACAAAAGAAAGATAATGCTTAAACAAGTTCACTCCCTTATCTGCTATTCTGAAATTTTTAAGGCACCAAAAGTCCAAAGATTCTCTGGAAGTTTGGTATCAAAACTCATTTGGCAGCAAAACCAGATATGATGTGAAATTATCAATAATTTCTTTATCCCACTTGATATGAATATAAATTTGCTACAGAAATAATAACCTGTTTGCTTACAGAGTACTGTCCCAAAACATACTAAGGGTATTAGTAATAAACAGCATGTGCTCTATATTACCTTTCTAAAATCTGAAGACATTTGAAATGTGAAACCCAGTGGTTCCCAGAAGTTACTGTGGACCAGTAACAGCAAATCAGATTTTCCAATAACCCCATTTTCTCATACCTCTGTTTATATGTGAGGATGTCCCATGGTGTATGGTTCATTATCAGGGCAGGCGCAGATCCCTCATGGTAATCAGAAAAAGTTATGACAGTTGAATGCTCAGCAGTGTTTACATCCACCAAGATACCTCCATTCTATGAAAAGGAAAAAAAGCATGTTTGAAGTATCGGTTTAACCTGCACTTACAAATGGAATTACAATCACGTAATGGAATTACGTAAACACAAAAGCTTTGATTCTCAGTTCCTACTGAAGAGCAAACTGGCTCTGATCTCTTACAAATACATACATGGTATTATATACTGACATAGCAGCACCGTCAAATAATTACCAGATTTTTACAGCAGAGTTTAACAAAAAATTTTAAAGCAAATTTTTCAAGTTAAAGACATCTTATTTTAAAATACAAAAACTTACCAGATCTTCTAAGCTCAATAAAGTGCCGTTATCCTGTCGGTTATAAAAGAATGGTTTGGAAGATCCTTCACAGCCCACCACTCGTACACAAAGTTTGCCTGACAAATTTTCAGGCCAAAATGGAAGGCACTAAAAATATAAAAGTCAAAATAAGTCTTAAAACAATACAGTGGTTTAAATAAGACACTATCTAATTAAAATCCCAATTCTAAATCTGATCTAGTGATTACTAAGTTTCTTAAAATACACCCACCACATCTCATATTAAGATTACTGACAGTATGATGACTATTTAAGAAACAAACAAAAGAAATTAATCAGAAAAATACAGATAAATTAGTCCTATGTATTTATGGTATAATTACAACATGAGACACCGAAGAGCCTGTTGATTAAGAATGCTTCAAATATCTCAAATATTTAAAAACTATCTTAATACATTTGCTTTTGTGCATATCCCATTTTAAGTCAGTAACACATGACAAATTTTTACATAGAGAATTGTATCCCAGAAAGACAACTGAAGGCAGAGGAGACAACACCACAGACCACGTTGAAAATCCAGACACTATCTTTCTAGCTGTTTGATCTTAAAAAAAAGCATATACTTTTTTGAGCCTCAATTTTCTTACCTGTAAAACTGGGGTTTTAGTTCCTAATACAAAATGTCCTTCTGTTATAGAATACTGGGGAAATTCTATTTCTGAATAAAAAATACTACTGTTACCAAACCCGCATCAAAGATAAAAAGATAATAAACATTTATCTGTTGCCAGGTCTATGGAGATCATTCCAAGTGCCCTGAAACACCCATAATTTTAGATCCTAAATTTGTTTATATTGTTATCTGGAATCCTTCCTTTCGAGGCCTTTGCTAAATATTTTTTAAAATATAACTTTAAAATTTTGTTTTTAAGAATGGAAGAATGACCTTTAGCTATCCTGAGGGTCAACTGGTTTAGTTGAAAACTTAGTCAAGGTCAAGCACTAGTGCTTATCTTTGCATCTGTCCTGTTCTCCCACACTTTCCCTCATTCTCTTCAACTCCTCAAATCTTATTCAGCCTGAAAAATTTAGTTCAAATGCCATGTCTTTTGTGAACCTTTACCCTTTGATCTAGAACATCATGATTTCAATTATTTTATTGACTTTGGAAAAGTCTAAAACTCAGTTACCTTTTTTGTAAAGTGAAAGGGTTGAACTTTGTTAATTTTTAAGGAAACTTCTTCAGTAACTAAATATACTATCTTTCTCTCTGTTGATTTACAGGACTCTTAGGTTTGTCCAACAAAATAATAGCTTTTTAAATATAGACACGTTATCTTGACTATTGAGATTTATATACAGTACCTTATCTCTGTGCACTTTTTACAGAACACATTCACATTCTATGCATATAAGAAGAATTAAAGACTATTAACCATCTAGACCAGGCTAGTGAAAAATATTATTAAAATTTTTCTTTTTTTAACATATGTTTACAGTATGAAAAAAACCTCTCAAAGCTGGCTGTCATATTTTAACACATAAATATGATACCACAATGAGTATGACAAAGAGGTATATATAATTCTTACTTATATGTCAATATTTATTTGTATATTTTGGGAACCAGTTATATTTTTTTTAAATGTACCTCTGAAGAAGCAATATAGGTCCATTTACTAGTCGGCACTGAGCCATCAGATGCAATTTCACCGACTTCTAATTCTAATGATGACTTGTTTGCAATGGTACAAAAGGGAGTCAGAGTAACTATTCGTGAAAGATTAAAACTGCTCATTTTGATGCTAACACCAACCTGCAGAAAGGAAACAAACAAGCTTAAATAAGCTGTATTTAATCTCTTTGAAATACACACATCCCTTCATTCACAGCTTCTTAAAATATTTTAAAATAAGAATTTTCGAATACAGTAACTACTGTAAGTCATATTCCACCACTATCTTCTCACTAAGAAAAAATCTGCTAGTTCCTTAGTTTGGCTCTATCAGAAACCAAGTCAAGAAATATCAGTATTTTAACTAATGACAACTTGTGATGACAGATTTAATCTGTATAGCATTCTTTACTTTTTAACATTCTGAATATAAATTGCTTTATAATTAATGTAGAGGCTCAAGTTTTGCTGCTTTATTATCTGTTATTAGTAAAATAAAAATTTAGAAGCAGTAATAGGGTAACCCCCTTGGGTCCCCTCCCACTGTGGGAGCTTTACTGTCCTCTCAATAAATCTTGCTTTCAAAAAAAAAAAAGCAGTAGTAAAACAGGCCAATTGACATCAGATTGTTCAAATTTTCACAGCAGTCAGAGTTACGATTTAAGAAGTATCTAGCAGGGAATGGTATGGAATAAGGATTCTAATATATTGTGACTACTGACCAAGTTGCTCATTTGGATGTCTTAAGCCTAGAAAATTCAGGTTTTGCTCTGACACTAGTGACTACAAAAATATGTAGAGATAACAGCCCTCCACATAAAACTATGAATTCAAATTCCTATAACCTCTCTTCACTGAAGTGTAGAAAAAGTGAATGGATTCAAAGGTTTAAAAAAAAAAAAAGCAAGCAGAACCTTACCAGGTATTCCATATTGCTGGCAGGACACTTCACACACCCGTAACTCCCCACTGTATCCAATGAGAAACTACTGGACCAGGCACTGGTAGAAATCTTTAATTGTACCTATACCAGAAAGTACATACTATAAGAAACATAAATGACTGTAAAAATTTTATTCAATGGAAAGTTGCTAAATTACCAGAAATTTCCTTAGTATCATGGGCTACAAAAAAATACAATCAAAGCCATATTACAAAAGGTTAACAGACAACAAAAACCTCTAGAGAACAATAAAACAAAAATATAGCTCTGATCTTCCCATTCAACTACACAATGAGTAGAGTGATTCCAAAGATGCTGGGTTGTTTTTTAAAAGAATTATAATTCAAAATGGTATTTTCCAGTATTAGACTTACGATATAAAGTTAACATATTCTTAAAAGAAGAATAGAGAATTTATGTTTTTAAACGTATTCAGTAGATGCTACATGAAAGGCATTGTAACAGGCAGAATGGAAGACAACAGGACACAGATCCTGTCTTCAATAAACTTTCAACTAAACAGAGTGAACAGAAAATATGTATTAATTATTATGACACAAGGCTCAATGTGACAAGAGTCATATAAGAAGTACAAAATGCTATCAAGGGAGAAGGCAAAAAGTTTACTTCTGGTTCTAATATTGAGATACAGTCTTACAAAAAGATCAAACTATGTCCTTGTATTAATTTCAACCTCATCCACCCAATTAGATTATTTTTAAAAACCTAAGGACAAGCGAGCTCAGACACATAAACAGGTGATTACAATACTATGTGTTAATCAGTATTCCAAGACAGAGATTCTAACATGGTCCTCAGACTAGCAGCATCAGCATCACCCAGGAATCTGTTAGAAATGCAAATTCTCAGACCATACCCAAACCTACTGAATCAAACTCTAGGGGCAGAACCCAACGATCAGTTTTTAAGGCCTTTAGATGATTCTAATGGACACTGAAATGTGAAAACCACTACCCTAAGAGAACATGGATGGGCTCTCTAGACCCGTTTCATGGTTATAAAATCTTCACACATGTCGGGCTTGAGCAGAACGCTACGGATAAGCAGCAGAGAGCCAGGAATGACGAGGGAGATGGGGAACGAGGAGAGGAAGAGGCACTCGAGGCTGAGGGTGCAGCGTGTACAAAAGCCCAGAGGTGAGCACTTGGGAGCATGTGTAGTGAGGAATACCAAGACACTATCCAAAGAGGAAAGAAGGGCCCAGAATGCAAAGGACCAGGCTTAGGCATTAGGCTTCTCTCCCAAAGGCCCAGCTTAGTGCTCCATACATAGGCAGGCTCAGCCAATAGGAGTCACATTCAGGGGTTGCATCTTTAGAAATGTCATTTCATTGCTGGCAAAGCATATAAAATCACGCTATTCTATCTGACACTCCCTTAAGAACAGAAGTAATTCCACAGGTATTGGGAGAAAGGGCAATTCAGCCTCAAGAAACTGTCATTTGTTCTCACACCCCACTGGATTATGCATTTCTTAAAAGTCTTCTTGGACCTAATTCCCCACTAGAACTTGGCACATAGGTAAACATTGTTTTAGAGGAGATAAATGATTCCCAAGTCTCCAAATTAGAAGTTTATCTACTCTAACTTCTTATGGGGAAAAAAACATACCTTATTTTTACTAAAAATGTTCTTCTTCTTGAAAGAGAATAAAATAATATCCCTGTAATCAGCTGGATGTTTCACATGAATATCTTCTGAACGATACTGGAGAACCCGAGAGGTCTTATTGATTAGCCAGTAAGGACTGAAGACAGACAGCACCATCTGGCTTCCAATCCGCCTGGCATGTACCGACAGGTCAACTGTCATCACTTGCGTGGAGTCAGAAGAAAAACACACAAGGAAGAATTCAGGTAGTGTATCACTTATGCGGAAATGTCCATTCCAGTTTTTGCCCTGGTATTTCACCAGAACTAACTCCATGATTTCTCCACTGATTCTCGAATGTAGAACATCAGCAGTACTGCCTTCTGCTAGCTCATGAGTTTCCGCTGTTCCCTAAAAACAAACCCAAACTAAGTTTGTTTAGTGATTTTTTTTTAAAGCTTCAGAAACAATAAAATTCGTATTTTACCAGATGCAGGTTAGCTGCCAAGTCTTCTCTGAAGTACCACGTTTACCTATTATGAATGTCCAGTAATCACTAAGGACTAAAACACTACACCATAGCACAGGCAGAAATTAACTCTCATTAGTAAGCCAATAGCCATAAGTTCTGAGATAAAATAAGATCTATATCAAGAATCAAAGGCTGGATTCAGGAACCCTGGCTGCTGTGCATTACAAGTATATCATTAAATGAGCCACTTAACTGTCTGGGCTTCAGTTTCATCCCTTACTCACATACCATGCCTAATGAGTCCCTAAGAATGGAATACAGAAAGTGATGCCAAACTATCTGGACAAGCTACCTCTGGTGGAATTATATTAAAAATGAATGAGGGGAAAAAAAGGAATGAGAGTAACATATAAATTAGACTTTCTGACTGAAAACATCTCTGGTGTAAATACTAAGTTCATTTAATTAATTTTTATCTCCATAACTCAAAAATTACTTCTTGTCAGGTAAAGAAAAGAAATAATTTAGATTCCAATTTCATTTAAGATTTTTTGTATTTTAAAGTATCATGGCAAGTAGAAATTTTAAAATATTTATCATGCCCCATTCTCAGAGAATGTTCTTTATTATTTTTTAGACAAACAGCAATTATTTTTATTTTCTATAGAACCTTGAACAAACTATTTGTAATATTAACTTTAAAATAAAAACTCCTTGGTCTTTGATAATGGAGTTGTATTTAATTAATAAAGAGATGCTGATGGTTCTCAATTTATAGCAGACACAGCAGAGAAAAGTGGTAGGGAACAAGGTGCCAAACTTCTTAGGCTCAAAACCCAGCTCTACCACTTCATAACTGTGGGATCTTGGGCCAGTCACTTCAACCCTCTGCAACTCGGTTTCCTCAGATGTAAAATAGGTCTAATAGCAGCACCTACTTTGGGAGGTTACTGTAAGGACTGAAAATGTTAATACATGTAAAGAACACAGTACAGTTCCTGGCACACAGTAAAAGCTACGCCTGCTTTTGCGACCATTAATATTATTGAAGTATTACCAATATGCAATATAAAACACTACCCCAATTTTAAAGACCATAAAACAAAATCAGAATATATTCTGTGCAACAATAAAAAACCAAACAAAATGTAAGAGACACACCTCAAGTAAATATCTTAGAGAATATGGGAGAAGATTCCGCAAAGTGAGAGGAGGATAAAGATGAATGATGTAAGCTGGATCCCAGTCTTCCCCATGTGTACACAGATAGCTTAATTCATCAGGCACAGCAACTGTATTCACTATGAGAGGTAAGAAGCTGACTTCTACTGATGGACACTGCAGCATGCATCTGACCTCTCTGCTCCTATGAAGTTCTTCCTTCCAGGAAATGTAAGTGGTGGATTCTTTGTACTGATGCTCCAAGATTCCAGCTGGCTGAATAAATAATTGACATCTACAGAAAAGAAAAACAGAGTGGGAAAAAAGTTTTGATCAAAAGCTTAAGAAAAAGAATCTCGAAGAGGTTGGGAAGATGGCAGCTGAGCCAGTCGGACTATGCGAGTCCCCATGTGAGTGAGTAAGTGTAAGGAAAATGTTGTGTACGTGCTGGTGAGCCAACAGGCATGTGAGTGGCTGAGTGAGGGCTAGGGAGCTGGCGGCCAAGGCTTTCTTAGTACCACAGCTGGTGCCACAGCTGCTAGGCTTGGACCCTAGCAATTCCCAGGACACAGAAGCCGAGAGCCTTTTTCTTTTTCTGTCCTTTTTTTCTTTATCTTAAAATCAACAAATCCTCCCTGGGAAGAAAATGCTGGGAGAGACCGTCTAAGTGGGGGCTCGTGAGCAAGTGGCCAGCCCCTGGTGCACCAGCTGGTGCCGCAGCTTCTCTGCTTCATCCCTGGCTCCTGCCAGATCACAGAAGCCTACCACCATTATTTTATTTTTAACTGACAAAAGCAGTGGGAAGAAAATATCGCCCCAGGCTCTCCCTCACCGGTGCAGCAGGAGACTGCTGGCTCCAGGCTTTGCCTTACCACTTCAGCGCCTGGCAGGGGCTGCGAGGGAGTCCAAAGGCAAAGTCCCGCGGAAGAGTGCAAAAGAGGCACCCCACCACCATCTTGAAGGCGGGGCAGGAAAGTGCTCTGACTTGCTCACCACACAGCAACAGACCCAATTTCTGTGACTGGCAGATCAACTACTCAGGGACTGATCATGACCCAGAGGGACTATCCTGAAAGCACAAACTTCGGGCGGACCTGAGGAGTGCTGAGTTCCAGGCGCCCCACTCCCTACCCTGATCCAGCTGCGGGACAAAAGGTGTAGCCAGAAAAGGACTAGGAAGAACTACAAAGAGATCTGACCCCAACCCCCTCCTCCCCAGCAATCATCTGAACATCAGACTCACACAGCTGGGCCACTACTGAAAGGGACAAACCCAGGCGGAGCCTGGATGTCAGTCACAGTAGGACAACTCCATTCCAGGATAGGCCTGGCTGAGGCACCACCCCCCCCCAGTACATACCTGGGGAAGAGACAATCCCTTACCTCCCAACCAGGTGAGATCTCCCACCATACAAGAGTGGGAGGGGAGGACTGCAGCCCCACCGACCTCCACTGCCCCTCCTCCATCCCTGCTCCAGATACTGAGAAGAGAGTGAAAGAGGTGGCGCTGCAGGAGACCAAATTAGAGTAGCAATTACAGAGTCTGCCACAAGAGGGCAGAGTTTTTTTGTGTAATTTTCAATTTGAAAAAAAAATTTTTTTTTGACCGTTAGTCCATCTGTTTTTTAAATATTTTCCTTTGTGCATGAACATGTATGTGAGGGTTTGATCTGCTCCCCCTCCAAATATTTTTTCTTTTCTTTCTTCTATTTGTTGTTTTCTGTTTATGTGTGTATGTGAATGGTTGAGTGGTAATTTTTCAATTTTGTTGTTGTTGGTTTGTTTTTGCTCTTTTGTTCATCTGGGTTTTTTTATTTTCATTTCTTATAATTTAAGGTATGTGTCCAATATATGTGTGAGGGTTTGACCTGAATTCCATTTCTCTCCCCTCCAGTCTTTCTGTTTTTCTTAATGCTAGGCATGTGTGTGTGAGTGTTTAGTTTTCTTGGTTTTTTGGTTGTTGTTTGTTTTGTTTTACTTTGTTGTTATTCCAGTTTGTTTTGGGATGTGCGTGCATGTCTCTGTGAGTGTGTGTTCAATTGTTTTTTGCATTGGTTTCTGCTTTGCATCAACATATAGAGTGGTGGTAGAGAGTGGGTCTCAGGGAACACTAAGTGAACACTGTAATTTGCAAGTAGTTTCTGAATCCTAACACCCCATCCCCTACTTTATTCGAATTTCAAAAACTACAAGAGACAGCAAAGCTTCCCATTCACCATCCTAGTTCAAAATATAACAAATCCAGAGCCCAGATCAGGGAAGAATAGAGGACTGAGCAAACATCAGAAGGGAAAGCCTCTCCCACTGACACTGAATAACAGAACTAAAAAGAAAAACAACAGATCTGTCACAAATGAGGAGAAACTAAAGGAAGATCTAAGGTAATTTCAATAGTACCAAAGACAAAACTCCTGAAAAATCAGACCTTGGTGCCCAAACAATGGAAGTCACCAATGACTGACCCCAGAATATGACAGGGATTAAGAGATGGATGGAAAGAGTGAATAAGACACAAGAGGGTGAGGGGGATGGGATTAATGGTGGTGGGTATCTGTCTGGGGATGGGGTGTTAGGATTCAGAAACTACTTGCAAATTACAATGTCCCCTTATTGTGGTATGTGTTCCTTGAGACCCACTCCCCACCACCACTCTATATGATGATGCAATTCAGAAACCCACAGTAAAAAAAAAAATTAACACACACACACACACACACACACACACACACGCACATAGTCCCCCAAACAAACTGCAATAACAGCTAAGTAAAAGAAAACAAACTAGCCGGGCATGGTAGCGCGCGCCTGTAGTTCCAGCTACTTGGAAGGCGGAGGTGGAAGGATCGCTGGAGCCCAGCAGGTCGAGGCTGCGGTGGCAGGGAGTGGCCACTGCACTCCAGTCTGGGCGACAGGGTGAGACTTCAACTCAAAAAAAAAAAAAAAAAAGGATAATATCATTTACTTAACAGAATTGTTTTGATGACAAAAAGAAAGTGTATATACCTAGCAACATATCTAGAGTGAGGGATCAATAAACGCTAGTTCTCAGTCCTTCAATGTCAGGTCACTCAGCTCCTAAGGACCAGATCTAAGTCCAGGATCTAGGTCTTCTGGCCACACCATTGTGCAAAGGAAAGCAGGAGGGAAGTAGAAAATTCCACTTTACACCTGTCATATACATATGCTTGCTCTCATTCCCATGACTCATTGGATTGAATTATTCAAACAGTAATGAGGATTGACACGATTTAAAGAAAAAGTGCACCTCTTTTTATATTCCCAGCCTTCCCAGAGCTTGTCTTTAAATTTCCTTTATTGCAGTTTTTATTTCTGAGGCATTATATGAAATGAAAAATAGTTCCACATAAACCCTCAACTAGACAGAGATTATCTTTAAAGTATTCACATAAAGAAAGGACTATGAAATAGTCAACCTCATAATTGAAAATAGAACAAATCACAATAAAACAAAAAATTATTATTATTGATTATGTTTTATTCTTAACACCAGTTAAGTAACTATGTGCAAAGTGTAAAACCATCACTTGTTGATTTCTAAGATTAAAATCAATAAAACTGTCCGTAATCTATACCTTTCACGTTTACTTCTCCATAGTAGATCAGACAAGAGTAATTAGATTTCTGCCTGACTAGCAGGGGGAGAAAACTGTTTCATTTTGGATCAAAATCTTCCTAGCGGATTGAATTGCACTTTCCTTTACCTATCAACACTTAGCAATTGCTTCTGTGTTTTATTTGGCTCAGACTATCAAAATGTTATCCTATAGTTTTCAGTAGAAAGGATGCCAGAGTTTAAAGTTTGATTCTAATTCTACATTTAAGAATTATTTTCACGTTCTTCCAAAGTTCTCTGCTCAATATCATTTTAAATGTGATAATATCTATCTTCCTCATCCCCACAAAAGAAAAATCAACCTGTAATCTGGAGCCTTAGTTCACTGAAAGCCATATCATAATTATTGATTTAGAATATGAATTTAGTACCAGACAAGCAATCATCTGACCTTGCCTTTTCTCTATATTCTATATTCAAATAAGACTGATACCATTGAATATACTTTTGTCTGATGACAATAATTTCACCATGCTATCTCTGAAACAAGATTACAAGTTCTGCACAGCCTTACTTACTTATAAAACTAGGAACCTTAAACCAGTTCCCATGAAGCTATTTGGCATTTCATAAACATGGGCTACTACTATCGCCTATATCATTCCCACCTCCTGGCTACTTCAGCAGAAGATATGTAGTAGGAAAGAATTTTAATTTAATTTAATTTAATTTTTTATGTATTTGTCAGAGTCTCACTCTGTCACCCAGGCTGGAGTGCAGTGGTACACTCATGGCCACAGCAGCCTCGACCTGCTAGGCTCAGGCGATCCTTCTGCCTCAGTCTTCCAAGTAGCTGGAACCACAGGCACATGCCACCACACCCAGCTTATTGTTTGTTTGTTTGTTTGTTTGTTTGTTTATTGTAGAGATGAAGTCCTGCCAAGTTGACCAGGCTGGTCTTGAACCCCTGGGCTCAGGCAATCCTCTCGCTTCAGCCTCCCAAAGTGCTGGGATTACAGATTTGAGACACCATGCCCAACTGGCCATAATTACTTTAAGATCAGTTTGTTCACTTTTGGATCTATAGTTTTTTACAAATGAGAATACAAAATTAAAAAGCAAATCATAGTTCTAATAACAACTTTACCAACTAGAGATAAATCAACTGGGAAAAAAGGCAAATGTTTCAGTTTTCATTCTGTGTTGTTGGTGACACGAATACCATCATGCTTCACTTAACTACAGAGATACATTCTAAGAAATGCATCGTTAGGCAATTTAATCCTTATGCAAACATCATTGAATGTACTTACACAAACCTAAATTGTATAGCCTACTACACAGCTAGACTATATAATATAGCCTATTGCTCCTAGGCTACAAACTTGTATAGCATGTTACTGTACTGAATGTTGTAGACAATTGCAACACAATGGTATTTGTGTATCTAAATATAGAAAAGGTACAGTAAAAATATGGTTTTAAAAAAAGATTTAAAATGGCACACTTGTATAGGGTACTTGCCATGAATAGAGCTTGCAGGACTGGAAGTTGCTCTGGGAGAGTCAATGAGTGAGTGGTAAGTGAATATGAAGGCCTAGGACATGACTGTACTTCACTACTGTAGACTTTATAAACAGTGTATGTATACCTAGCCTACATTAAATTTATTTTTTAAAATATTTTCTTCAAGGGATTGGCAGTAGTGGGAAACTGTCAGGGGAGGGGGTTGGAATTGGCAGTTGAGGGAAACTGCTGGGGAGGGAGGGGCACACCTTATCAACAAGAGTACCTGCATAACCACATTTGTATACCTAACCCTGAATTGTTCCCCACATCTTTATAATAAAAAATATATATATTTCTTCTTCAATAATAAATTAACCTTAATTTACTGTAACTTTTTAATTTTATGAGCATTTTAATTTTTTTAACTTTTTGACTCTTGTTATAGCATTTAGCTTTTTGTACAGCTGTACAACAATATTTTATACTTTTCAAACTTTTTTGTTGAAACTAAGATACAAACACACACATTAGCCTAGGCCTACACAGGGTCAGAATCATCAATATCACTGTCTTCCACCTTTGTATCTTGTTCCACTGAAAGGTCTTCAGGGGCAATAACACATATGGAGCTGTCATCTCTTATGACAATAAAGCCTTCTTCTGGAACATTCCTGAAGGGCCTTCCTGAGACTGTTTTACAGTTAACTTTATATATAAATAAAAGGCGTATACTCTAAAATAGTAGTAAAAAGTATAGTATAGTAAATACATAAACCAGTAACATAGTCATTTATTATCATTATCAAATATTATTGTGTACTGTACATAATTGTATATGCTATACTTTTATATGACTGGCAGCACAGTAGATTTGTTTACACCAGGATCACCACAAACATATGAATAATACATTGTGCTAGACATTACGATGGCAGCGACATCACTAAGAGATTAGGAGATAGGAGTTTTTTAGCTTTATTATAATTTTACAGGAACACCTTCATATATGTGGTGGTCCTGTGCTGCTATAATTTCATGTCCAGATAGCATAGCGTGTCCTGCCCTGCAGTACCCCCACCCTGCAGAAACATCATTTTGCAATGCACGATTGTACAGCACTTAAGCCGTACCAGAAATTTATGGAAAAAAGGAAAATAGCCTCTGGAATTTTTGAAAAGAAAAATTGGATATTCTTGCAGAAAGGTAACACTATTTGTTAGAGGAGCTGCTGGTTTACTGGTATATTGGCTGTAGTTTCATAGAAAAAAGAAACGAGGCCCAGCACTGTGACTCACGCCTATAATCCCAGCACTTTGGGAGGCAGAGGCAAGAGGATTGCCTGAGCCCACAGTTTGAGACCAGCCTGGGCAACTTGGCAAGACCTCATTTCTACAATAAATTTTAAAAAATTAGCTGGGCATAGTGGCGCACGCTTGTGGTTCCAGCTACTTGGAAGACTGAGGCAGAAGGATTGTCTGAGCACAGCAGGTCGAGGCTGTGGTGGCTATGAGTGTGCTGCTGCACTCCAACCTAGGTGACAGAGTGAGACTCTAACTCAAAAAAAAAAAAGAAGAGCCGTCATTTTAGGACATTTCAGCCTATTTGCTGTAAAACACTATTTGTTTAATCACAGCAAGGGAAAGATGCTGTCAATCACATAGCTTATTTGTTGTATATGTTGGGCCCATCTTAGAGTACATTTCATCCCCATGCAACCTTGTTAATGGTCGTTTTCCTTATTTTAATAAACATGATAAGAATAGAACTATACCTACACTTTAGAGCTTAAATAATGTTATCACACACATCTCATTTGATTCTTAGAACTCTGTGAGATAAGTAGTACAGATATTATTTTGACAAATGAAAAAGCTGAGATTCAGAGAGGCCAAGTAACTTGCCCAAGATTTCCTAGCCAGATAGACCTAGAACTGACTCCACTATATTACATGGTCTTTTCATGGTAATAAGCCTCTGCAGTGGGGTACTGCAGGGCAGCACATTCTACATTATCTGGGCATGAAATTATAGCAACACAGGAAAAAGTGTTTGAGCATGTATGAAATTTATGTAACATTTAGGTGACCAAAAGATGGCATTGATTATTATCTTGCATCTGCATTTATGCAATGTGTACATTAAGGAGCATGCCATAAACAATCTTTGAGATTTGTTTTAGTGATGGCTGCAATTAAATGTTTAATGAAAAATATTTTAATATTAATATTTTAATTTTTAATGAAAATAGCTTTTTCCTGACTCTAAAAAATGATACATACTTTCTTCATTCCAGTAGGACAGAGAAATATAAAAAGAAAAGTATAATATAATGGAAATCCTAGCACCTAGAGAAAACCACTGCTCCTTTCAGAATCTCTCAAAGTATATACACATGTACACATACACACACACACAAACACGCACACAGAGAGCTTTATAAAAGTAATATAATTTTTAAAATCTATCTGGCATTTTTATTAAACAACATCTTAAATGTTTTTCCATCTATTTTTCAATAGATGACATCTACTTAACCATTTTTCTTTTTTTTTTTAATTTTTTTTTTTATTATGGTATTACGGGGTACAGTTAGGGGTTAGGGGTTAGGCAAACAAAAAGGCTTCGTTCAGGCACCCTTGATGATAAGAGGTGTCTCCCCATCCCCAGACTGATATTTATCACCATTAATCCCATCGCCCCCCCCCCCCCATAGTTTCCCACCACTGTCAGTCATTTTCTTGTGGTAGTAAGTTGGATGATCAAGGTCTACTATATGAATGAGAACATGTGATACTTAGTTTTTTGTTTCTGTGAGAGGTCACTCAGTATTATCGACTCTAGTTCCATCCAGGTTGCTGCGAAATTCATGATTTCGTTCTTTCTAATGGCTGCGTAGTATTCCATTGTGTATATATACCACATTTTTTTAATCCAGTCCTCTTTTGATGGACAGCATGGTTGCTTCCAGGTTCTTGCTATTGTGAACAATGCTGCAATAAACATCCAAGCGCAGGTATCTTTTTTATAAAGTGATTTGAGTTCTTCAGGGTATATTCCCAATAGGGGGATCGCGGGGTCATATGGGAGGTTGGTGTTTAGAGCTTTTAGGAATCGCCACACTACTTTCCACAGAGGTTGCACTAGTTTACATTCCCACCAACAGTGTAGAAGTGTTCCCTTTTCGCCACATCCTCTCCAGCAACTGTTATTTTATGAGTTATTGATAATTGCCATTCTGACTGGAGTTAGGTGGTATCTCAGAGTGGTTTTGATTTGCATCTCCCTGATGATTAGTGAGGTTGAACATTTCTTCATGTGTCTGTTGGCTGTTTGGATGTCTTCCTTTGAGAAGTG
>CAUYQG010189377.1:0-63796 GCA_963574415.1 Tarsius wallacei | reverse complement strand
TTTTTTTTTTTTGAGTTGGAGTCTCACTCTGTCGCCCAGACTGGAGTGCAGTGGCCGCTCCCGGCCACCGCAGCCTCGACCTGCTGGGCTCCTGCGATCCTTCTGCCTCAGCCTTCCAAGTAGCTGGAACTACAGGCGCGCACTACCACGCCCGGCTTTTTTTTTTTTTTTGATTTATTGTAGAGATGAGGTCTCGCTGGCCCAGGCGGGTCTCGAACCCGCGGGCTCAGGCAATCCACTCACCTCAGCCTCCCAAAGGCGCGGGATTACAGGCTGAGCCACCGAGGCCGGCTGAGAGGAAAATTAAAAATGAAAATATTGATCTTTTGAAAAGATAGTCATTTATTTACTGTTAAAATAACTATTTGTGTATGCATGAGTGTGTACCCAAAAGAGGTAAAATGAAAACTGTAGGCAATAATAGTAAGTATACAGAAGAAGTATCAAAGGATTCTAAAGTCTCTATACTATTCATACAAGGAAATAAATTGAAAGTTTGCTAGAAAAATGTATTCTTGAGCATGAGTTGTAAAAACTGACAGGTAATTGCAAACAACAGAAATGAAATTCCTAGCTCTTAAATCAGCAGAGTAGTAGGAATAGAAATATATATGCTTAAAAATCTAAGAAAAGGTAGAAAGATACAAAAGACGAAAAAAAGAAAAAATTATGGTGAACAGAACACACAAACTACTATGATAGAAATAAGTCCAGAAATATCAATGATCACAATACATGGAAGCAGATTGAACTAACCTCATAAATAACAGAGTTCATCAGATTGGATGATGAAATAATATCCAGTTAATGCATCTTATGCAAATCACTTCTAAAACAAAGCAACATAGAAAGATTAGAAGATTACAACTACTACCCAAAAGAAAGCTGAAGTAGCAATGTTAATATTATTAATGTTAGGTGGAATATGTTTTAAGGCAAAAACTCATTAAAATAGATGAATAAAACATTACATAATAATAATTCAAACACTTCACAAAGTATATGCAAATCATAAACATGTATGCATAAAATATATAAAACAACAACTATATATTTTATATATGCATTATCATAATAGAACACAAGTACTTTTAGTTGATAGATAAGTTAATAAGACTATAAAAGATTTGAATAACATAAGTAAGCAATTTCATCTCAAACAATTGTACATACTATGTATCTATATAAATACTATACGTGTAAATATTATACATTTATATTTATATAAATTGTATATATGTGTATGAACCCTGCACCTAACAAATAGAATATAGACATACTGTTCAAGTACACATATATTTTCATATATTCATGGGGTACTAAGCCACAAATTATGTCTCATCAAATTTCAATGAATCCGACTTATACGGACCGTGATCCCTAATCACAATGCAATTAAATTAGGAATCAATAGTAAAAGATGATTTTTATATATACATATATATGCAAACAAGAATTGTACTTTTCAATTCCACATGAGCTAAACACAATCACAATAAATTTTCAACCAAACAACCACAAAGAAAGGAGATTCTGAGAAGCAGCCATTTAAGGCAATTCTTAGCCTTAAGTTTATTCAGTAACAAGAAATACGTAAACGACTACTGTGGTAGGCAGTGCTGTATAGTAAATATTTCCAGTTCTTCTGGCAATTGGGTACAACTGCAAACCCTGTTTCCTTGAAGTTGTTTGTAACCATGTGACTTGTTTTGGTCAGTGAAGTGTGAGTGGAAGGAATTTTTGCCACTTGTAGGCAGATATTTTCTTCTCACCCTGGCAATTATAGAGGCATGGAGATAGAGCCTTCCTTAGCCTAGGCACCTGAGCAAGGGTGACAGTCTTCTGAGCCTGGAGATCTTACCATCCTGTAACTCTCTTCCTGGCTGTCCACATGTACAGTGTGGCAGCATCAAAGGGGCTGATTGCCACCATCTCATTTGCAAGCTAGGTTTCCATCGTTATTCTCTGGATTTCTGTCTTCTACAACTTAAATTATTTTTGATTTTCTTCTTTGGAGTTGCATTTGCCATTTGTTGGCTGAATCACCTAATAAGCCAGATTCTTTAAGATTATTTTTTGTTGTTTTATTTTCCCTGTCTACAATTTTTGAGTAGCATTCAAGAGCTTTGTTTTCCATGTGCTAATAAAAATTGTTTACAAATGCCATTAAATAAAGCCCAGAGTCTGAAACAGAAGCTTTAAGCCGGTTATAAATCTGGAAAGCTGTCCTTCTGTCTTAGTTCTCCCCTGTCCTACCCATTTGACCATTCTTTAGTTACCAGAATGATTCATCTTTGAGCTTTTTGCATTCTTATTTGAAGACAACCAAGGCTTTCATAAAGTGTTCTATGGAAATTGACACATTTCTTCCTTTCTGAAAATAAAAATATTCCTGAAGATAAAAGGAATGTGTCTGTACTCATGATGACACAATCCTTCCCTAAGAGGATTATAATCATTGTTTCTGTGATGGATCCAAAACTAGGGATTACAGTTGAAACACAGATCATTCCTTTAGGATATAATAGTTACCCTTTTCTGAAAATTAATTATGTGCACCGACCATGAATAGGTACTCATTGAGGGTTTGTTTTGAAAAAATCTGCAGAAACTTCTTTGAGACTGACATAACTTGTCGAATGTGATAATTTGGCAAAGAGAATGGTGGGCTGTTTTCTGTGTGCTGCCTCCCATTGTAACTTACTTAGGTTCCAAAAGTCATGTCTTTGCACCTGAATCAGTCTCTTCAACAAAAACTAAAGGATCCAATCACAGTAGAGGGCTTGTTGCCCTGCCGTGTCACACAGACTTTCAAATGATTTGTGGCTTTGGTTTGTAACACTTCAGTGTGATTATACATTTTTGCAAGGGAGTTTTATAAATGCTCTTCAAATTATCAAAGAAAACTAACTCTTTTCAAGTAAAGAAACAAAACTCCACCACATTGACTTTTATGATGAGAGAAACATTTGAGGAAAACAAGAAGATAGATTGTTCTAAATCCAAATATTTTTCAAAAGCTCTAGAGTAGACATTCAATCTAATGATAGTATAAATTATCATTTTTTATACAGCAAGACTCAGATCATACCAAATTCATTTTTCTCTTATAAATTTTTTAAAGGGTGCTTTTAATTGTTACTCTGCAAGGTTTAAGCAGCTTTATGCACTTATTTTCAAGAAAAGCAAATCTTGTTCAAAAATGTCTGTTTTGGGTAAACATTTCAGATTTTGAAAAAAGTTTTTTTTAATTATATTTTTGAATTTTGAAACACTTCCAATCAGTATTGGATCTATTCAGGTCTGATATATACTGTAAGATTGTTTCTTTTGAGTATCTTGCATGGTATTGACATTTGAAGAATCCAAATGGCTAGAAATGCAAAACAGAGCAATGATAATTTATGCTGTTATTGTCATCTGCACAGAAATGAGCATTGAATGAATAGCCATTGTACCGTCAAAAATGTTCCTACGAGCATTGGCAACTCTGTTGCTCTTGGAAGCTTAATGTTTTCTAATCTGTGCTTACTGACCTTTAAAGTTCCAGTAATATTTGCTTGTTAATGAATCAGACTTTGTTCAAAGCATTCCATCTACTGATTGTGCATCAGCCAATAGTTTTTATTTATAAGCCATGAAGACTAGAGCAGGGTGGTCTACTAGGTGTTGCTTAGGATCTGAGAAAGGAGATGTCAACTGGAGTTTGTACTCTGAAGTCAGACTACTTAGCTTTGAATCTTGGCCCTGCCACTTACTGGCTAGGCAACTTTGTTTGACCTCTCTGTGCCTCAGTTTCCTCATTCATAAAATAGGAATAATCACCTCAAAGGATTATTTGACGATCAAATAAGTTAACAATTGTAAAGTTCTTAGAGAAATTTCTGGCATTCAGTAAGCACCAATAGCTTCTAAGATAAATTGCAGAAAGTTTCTTTCTAATGACAGTGGTAGACAAAACAAACTGATCACAGAGGAAAGGATATTAAGTAAGAGATGGAGGCTGGGCACAGTGGCTCATGCCTCTAAACCCAGCACTTTGGGAGGCCGAGGTGGAAGGATAGCTCAAGACCAGGAGTTTGAGACCAACCTGAGCAACATGGTGAGACCTCATTTCTACAAAAAATAAAAGCTGGATGTGGTGGCATGTGCCTGTAGCCCAAGCCACTGGGCAGGGCAGGGGATGAGGCAGAAGGATGCCTGAGCTCAGGAGATCGAGGCTATGGTGAGCCAGGATTGGCACTCCAGTCTGGGTGACAGAGTAAGATCTCAATTCTAAAAAAAAAAAATAGAGTTGGGTGCTATATCCTAGTTCTTATCCCGTGAGAACTGATAAATGAGTATCACAATACTTGTCCTAATGCCTCACAACTTGATGAGAAGAACCAAATGAGATAATGTAAACGTCCTTCTTTTTTAAAAGCGATGTGGTCTCCCTATGTTACCCAGGCTGGCCTTGAACTCCTGGGCTCAAGTGGTCTTCCCACCTCAGCTTCCCAAGTAACTGGGACTAGAGGAACTTGCCATCATGCCTGGCTGAAATAATGTACACTTTCTAAGTGAAGTCTTCCCAAAACTTTTAGGAAAAATTGCTTCTTCTCGAACACTTCTTATGCTATGACCTGTGTTTTCATTATGATAGCTATCACATGAAGTCTTGTGTTATAGTTAGTTGTTTATGTGCTTCTTTCACCAATTAGATAAGGTCTTGATGGTGGAGATGCTGTCTTAGTCACTTTTTAAAAATCATCTAGCACTGTGACTTGAACATAATAGACATATAATAAGTGTTTATTAAAAAGGGCTCTTTCAAGTATAGCTTGCCAAAGAGAATGATTATCATTACTACTATTGTTATTATAACTCCTACTATACATGACCTTCATAAAGTGTAATTATGTAAGTTTTTGACATAAATACAAGCTGTGGAGTTGGGTGGGGTGAGAATGGGGCAATTCACACAGGGATTGTTTGTTTGTTTGTTTTTGAATCGGAGTCTCACTTTGTTGCCCAGGCTGGAGTACAGTGGCAGGGTCACAGCCGATGCCGTCTCCACATGCTGGGCTCTGGCGATCCTTCCACCTCAGCCTTCCAAGTTACTGGAACTGGGTAATTTTTTAAATTTATTGTAGAAACAAGGTCTCACCAAGCTGCCCATGCTGGTCTCAAACCCCTAGGCTCAAACCCCTGGGTTCAGGCAATCCTTTCACCTCTGCCTCCCAAAGTGCTGGGATTACAGGTGTGAGCCACCACACTCAGCCTGGGATTGTTTTTAATAAATTCTCACTTCTTGATTTGGTTTTCTCTCTGCATGATCTCCTTACTTCAAAACATAACACATTAGATACAGCAAGTATTTTTCTAGCCTTTAATTGTGTCGTATGGGAAAGAATCGATTATTATGGGATTTGCCAAAAGCCTTCTAATCTTTTTATGTTGTTATCATATGATAAATGAGGCTTATGGAAATAACTAACTAGGTTTTTGTTTAAATTCCAGCTAAAACTTGGGGATTTATTATTTATTCATCTGTTCTTTAAAAAATTTTCCATGTTTCTTTGCTATGTGCTAGACATCATGCTAGGCTTTGCACATGGGCAGTGTGATCTGCAGGATTTAAGTCTATTCTGTATGTATAAACAAACATCTCCATTAAGTGGCATAAGAATCACTCAAGCACTGTAGTTCAAATCAACTTGAAAACACTGTTGGGGATCCTTGATCTTAGTTTAACACATTGGGTGATTTTCTTTTCTTGCAGTAATTGGATCTATGAACTTGAATCATGTAGTCCTCATATTAGGGTCTGTCAACTGCACTGATTGAAAATCTACATTTAAAACACATGGCCCTTGATCTAGGAGGATTTTTTACTCTAAGGCAAAGGAGAGGAGTGGTTGGGGCGCTAGCAACAACTAAGAACCATTATTTTCATGACTGAATTTGGGCGAGTAACCTAACCTTAGCACATCTGTAAAACTGGGATAATAATAGGCTGTTTCTGGATTTTTGTTTTGGAGAACTGTTTTTATATATCCAGGAAGAAACTATGATGCTTTTCCAATTCTGTTACTGAATCCGTTTGATGTTCATAGATACTATTAGCAATATATGTGAAAAACACAAATTAAAATAAGTTCATTTTCTCTTTTAAAAATTCACAAGAATGATGGTAGTTTTGAAGTGTAATAATTAGGGAGAATATGCATTTCTTTAACCAGTTTCAAATGTGTGGTATGTTGATATTTCTCTTTATGGTGTTTCAAATGTATCATTAAAGCATGAAGTTTTCAATGAGACATGCACTTTCATTTTTCATATCTTCTGTGTAAACCTCTGAAACCACTTATGTATTTCATTTCAAATAAAAAATTTAAAATTGAGCAACTATGCATGCAATTTCTTTCAAAGCACAAAGCTTACAAATTTGCATCAAAATAAAAAATCAAGACTGCTTAATTAAAACCTTGACACCATCAGCCTCTTTAATTATGTGTTAAAGAGACTGGCATCCTGGGGATACCAACTTAAAATCAGTGTGCATTCTGAGTGTCTCTGGTGTGAGTACACGTGCAATTCACAAAAGGGGGAAGGGGGGGCTTTAATAGAAAGCAAAAACAACTTAAAATTCTTCTGGACATGAATAATTTCACGCTTTTAAGGCAGGGAGAGGGTAAACTTGTCTTTTCAGAAGAATAATACAGAAATGTAAAACAGAACATTTTACCTCTTTTCTGTGTCTACATTTCAATATGTGCTTTCTTTTTAAAGAACAAAGATTTTTATAATGATTGGTACTTAGCAAACACAGTTCTAAAGCTTGACTACTGGTTGTTGAATGTATTCTACAGACCATATTGGGTAAATGGGGGAGAGGGCTGCTTACTTCTCTCCTTCTTTAGAGTGTATAAATTTTGCAGTAAAATGAGGCTTTTCTTACTATCTTAATTCTTGTTGTCTTCAGTATTAGATGCCTATTCCTAATTTCTTTCGCTAGTGGGGGACCCAGCAGCTCTTTGTTCTCATTGTGTCTGTCGTCTTTCTTTCTTTGTGTTGCAGGGATACTGCTACCCGCATCTGCCACTGAGCATGCGGAAAAATCCTTCAATAGATTCTTTACTTAGGACTTTCAGTAGTATTATTCCACTTCTCCAGGTTTTAGTAATAACCAAAAAAAAAAAAAAAAAATCATAGAGATGGAAACTTGGAAAGGTGATGGGAGATACAGGTGGTTAGGTGCTGAGTTAGCAAGCTGGAGCACAGGTAGGGAAGATTAAAGGTAATTATCACACACATTTGTCTAATTTATGGAACTTTTCACCAAGCATGTCAAAAGCAGAACATCCATCCTTTACAAATAAGCTGGAGATGTAGATGAACAACTGAGAAGACAGTGTTTCTGAGCAGGAAGTCACAGAACCATATCTAAAACAAATAGATACAATGTGCTGGCAGTTCCAGAGAAATGCAGTATATTGTCACAAAGATTGGTACTTAAAGTCCCTGAGCAAGGACCTTCACCTGATAGTATGTCATCTGAAGATAAGAACCAGTGGTGTGAACTTTTCTCATAATAAAGTCTCAGGCTTCTCTCTGATTGTGTTAAACGCTCAACATACCAAGACAATATTAATTGAATGAAACTTGATTCAATGCTTCTGCTTAAAAGCCTTTGTAAAAAATTAAAAAGCAGATTTGCCTATGGTTTCCAAGAGGTAAGAAACAGCAGGGTTGCTGGTGAGATGAGAAGATATTGGGTAGAGTTCGGAGATTTTCTGCTTTGTCTCCCCCTTCCCTGCCCCCAGCACTTCTGACTTTAATAGCGAATACATTATTTAACAGATGAAGCACTATGCAATTTTACTCATATTTCTTCCCATAACTACTTTGGTGTTGTCTTACTGCTTGTATGGTCAGCGCTTAGCATGGTGTCTGGCACAGGGTAGGTACTCAAAGATCTTTTGTAAGATAATCGTATGTATATACATAGTATAAAAAAGCAATTCTTGTTTTATTGTGGCAAACCATGGTAGTAATAGAACAGTTCGAACTTAACTATTTAAGATTAAACTTCTAAACATCTACATTTCTAGCTTCTGTGTGCAGGGTGGGTGTTGACTTTGACATGCTTGGTGAAAACTTCCATAAATTAGATACATGTGTTTGATAACTACCCTTGATCTTTCCCTACCTACATCCCAGTGAACATCTGGCGTTTTCTCAGCTGGCTACTCTCCCGCTCTTAGAGACAGAGATTTCTTGCTCTTTCTCCTCGGCCTCTCTCTCATTATTTGGTTTCTGTGTTATCAATTAGTAGATTAATATCACTGTCCCGAAGCCTTTCTGTTCCACGTATCTTCTTTTCCGTTTTTAGAATAACGATCCCCAGCTTTTTGGTTTTCTATACTAAGTTTCATTAGTTAGTGGCTAAAAAATAATGTCGTTAAGCCTAACAGCTCTGGGAAGGGAGCAGAGCAGCGGGCCCCGAGAGCACCCCTCTAGGGCAGGTACCTGCTGCAGCTTCCTCGTGAATCCCGCACCTGGCTGAGGCCCAGCAGTTCGCTCTCTGGGCAGCGGCGGGAGGAGGTACCCGCGGCGGGAAAGTTCAGGCCAGGTCCAATCAGGCACCTGGGGTTAAGTAGCGCGGGTGGGCGCAGGGTCCCAGGCAACCAGCCCGCGCTGCTGGCCCCGCCCTCTCGGGAGGGCCCCCCCCGGGCCGGCCCTCCACCCGCAGGACCCGCCCCCCCAGCGCCCGCGCCCCGCCCCGCCCGGGGGCCGAGGCTAAAACCCGGAGCCGCCGTGCCGCCCAGGAGACTGGAGGGACGCACTGAGCATGTGCAGAGCTGCTCGGCGGCTGCTGCCTCGGCCCGAGGCTAGGGCCCGTTGCTGATGCGCACAGCCGGCTCGACCTCAGCCCCTGCGTGGTCGGCCCCCAGGCCCGGGCGGCGGGGAAGGAGCCGTAGTCTCCCAGTGGCCCGAGGAGCCGGCGCGGCGGCGCGCACCGCCCGGCGGCCGTGGCGTCCTCGGGGCCCACGATGATGGCGGAGCAGGTGAAATGCGCCTCGGCGGGGGGCGGCTCCGGAGCGGGCTCTGGGCCGGTGGTGAACGCGGAGCTGGAGGTGAAGAAGCTGCAGGAGCTGGTGCGCAAGCTGGAGAAGCAGAACGAGCAGCTGCGGAGCCGAGCGGCCAGCGCGGCCGCCGCCCCGCACCTGCTGCTGCTGTCGCCGCCGCCGGCCGCCGCGCAGCCTCCCGCCGGGGCCTGCAGCCCGCTGGGTCCGCGGAGCCCCCCGCCCGCCACGGCCTCCGTCACGGCCGCCGGGGGCTTGGGGCTCGGGCTGGCGCTGGGCGCCGGGGGCGGCGGCGGCGGCTCCAGCCCCGCGTTCCCGGGCACTTTTTGCCTGCCCAGCCCCGCGCCCTCCCTGCTCTGCAGCCTGGCGCAGCCCCCCGAGGCGCCCTTCGTCTACTTCAAGCCGGCGGCGGGCTTCTTCGGCGCAGGCGGCGGCGGGCCGGAGCCAGGGGGCGAGGGGACGCCGCCTGGGGGAGCTGCCGCGCCGCCCCCGCCGCCCCCCACGCTGCTGGACGAGGTGGAGCCGCTGGACCTAGAGAGCCTCGCCGCCTGGCGGGAGGAGGACGACTACACCTGGTACTGCCCAGCTCCCACTCCCTCCCGCAAGACCCTGGCCTCGGAGGCCCCAGAAACCGGGGATGGGAGGGGGGTGGAAGGGGGTACCCCACGGCCCCCGAACGTGGTGGCCTAGCGAGTGTCCAGCCAGGCGATAAGCTGGGGCTTCCACGGAGGCAGAAGCCTGTTTTCTAACAGGTCCGACTGGGGATGAACTGGCCCTCTCCATCTGCCTTGTGTTCTGCTATTTGCTGAGTGCTGGATCTCATGCTCCTCGTTAGCATTAACTGCAAAATCCGTGTCGTCATATCTTGTTGCTCAGTCCTGCTCTTTTTCCCGGCATTTTTTTAGGGGGTGACGGGGAATGGGTAGGGGTTGGCCTCTGTTTGCGACTGTTACTGTTCTTTTCTTCAAACGAATCTGGGCAGGCTTTACGTGCTGTCCCTCCTCGGGTGGCATCCGAAGCCGCCTAGTGATGGCACTCTGCTTAGAAAGAGGTTCTTTCTTGGAGTTTGAGTCTTTGCAGTCGTATGCTCTCTTTCTCTGCATCTTGATTGATACCTTCATTTTTAGAGACGGACTTGCTCTTTAAAATGTGGTGACCTCACTAGCTTTCTCATAAGTAATGGTGTCAAGGGGGTTTGTCAGGGAGTAGAGTGAACAGGTTGAAGGTACTTAAAACAAACAAAACTAGGAACGAAGTTTTTAAAATTAAACTGTAGCTTGAGGAACAGTGAGATTAGAAATACCTTATTTTCTTATTTCTTGGAAACTTTTTAGATTGGTTATCAGGTAACTTAAGGTTGACAGCATTTATTCAGTTGAAACTTGGCCAGCTTCTGTCCATGAATGACTAACTTTGGGGGGAGGTAATAATCCTTTAAGTATTTTTCTTGCTGCTTGCTTATGGAGCAATCGTCATTTAATGACTGACTTCTTTTGGTTGGTTCCCGTGTTTTCATCAGACACTAGGCATAGTGGGAAATGGTCAAATAATAGAAGCTTCAGGTGAGGCGGAGCCTGGGTTCATGCAAGGAAAATGAGCAGCATTCACCTCAGAGAAGTGGAGTGAAGAATATTTGTAGTCCTCCTCTTATCTTCCATCCTTTTATTAAGCACTCTTCCTATTTTTCCAAACTGGGTTTTCCTCGCTTTTGTGTTCGTGTTGCATAGAAGGGAATGGAAGATGAGAACTTTCCTAGTTTCCTGCTAAGAATGACAGTATTCCTTTTCCCTTATACTCTTCTATATGAGAATTTTAACTGTAAAGTACACTAATTGGTTTAATTCAGTAATCATAATTTATGGAGCTATAATAAACCTTTCAGAGGCATATTCAGCCTCTTCTTTGGTACTTTTTGGCAGCTGTGCAGGTAGCTCAAGTCGTAAAAAAATCAAGCAACTTGTCACTTTTTGGAACTTTAAGCTATCCTTTAGAAGATGCACCTTTATTCTACAAAGCCCAGGCTGTGTTGTGATCTATTTCAATTCAAATGTGGTACTAGAAAATGCTCGCATGGTGGTTCTTAGGTTTTCACTAATAACTTTCAGCCCTTATGCCATTTTCAAGTTATTTTAGACTGATTTAGTTTCTACTTGGTCTTTTCTGATAGTACGCAAACAGTGGTAGAAAACTTTTTATATTTTTGTTGGGGCGATATACAGGATCAATCCCATGCTTCAAAATATTATCACTTAAAAATTTATCATGAGACCGGGTGCGCTGGCTCAAGTTTGTAATCCCAGCACTTTGGGAGGCCGAGGCGAGAGGATTGCCTGAGCCCACGGGTATGAGAACAGCTTGGGCATCTTGGCCAGACGTCATCTCTACAATAAATCAAAAGTTAGCTGGGTGTGGTAGCGCCTGTAGTTCTGGCTACTTGAAAGGCTGAGGTGGAAGGATTGCCTGAGCCCAGCCGGTCAACGCTGGGGGGGCCTTTTGTGTGCCACTGCTTTCCCGCCTGGGCAAATGACACTCTAACAAAAAAAAAAAAAAAAAAAAAAAAAAAAATATTATCATGAGTTGTTATTTTGTATGTTTTAGATTAGTAATCTAACCAATGCAACTTTTCTTCTTTTGAACAGACTTCTAGCATATTATTTTCAACTACTGTTAGTGTATTGAAATCTAGATTTTCCTTTTGTTTATTTTTAGTCCAAATAGTGTTGATAACTAACAAATCACCTACTTAGTGAAATTAGCATATTAGCTCTTCGCATGTTTGAAGCAAATACAAATTCGGGCAGAGTCTATTTCATTCGTCAAGTATATAGGTGAATACATCAATGCCTTGATACTTTACAAGTGTTTCTATGGACAAATGGCACACTATTTATAGAGAATCTTCCTCAAAATAAACCTAGAATTGGAATCCCAGGTGGAAAAACAAGGAGGCATCATTAATCTTCATGGAATGGACTCAAAAATGTTAAGGTTACCTGATTTACAGAAGTCTCTTTATTATATTTTATACATTAAGATATTTTCATATTGCAATATTTTGGCACATTGTTGAAAAAATAATCAACAGGGTTTAATTTGTAGTTTAACTATTAGTGCTTGCAAAGCACTCTGAATTCCTTTATCACTGCAAACTATAGTGTACCTATTGTGTGGTCACACAAAGTGCTTTTCATTTGGATTTCCTGATCTGTTTGCAGTATGCCAACTTATTTTTCTTATGTTTATTAAGAAATAACTGAAGTGGGTGTTTAGTACCTGATTATTTTTAAAATATTTAAAATGAGAAATCTACATTTTCATTGTAAAACAACATAGGAGTGGGTATAATGTTACAGTAGTCCTCTCTCTTGTCCCTCGTCCATTACCATGACTCAGAATTAACCCTGTTAACATTCCGTAGATCCTCTAAAACAAAAAGATAATTACACAAATCAATATACAACATATGCACATCAGTTTTTAAATACCTTTCATTGAACATTTTTGGGTGGTCTTTGTCTATGCGTGTAGCTCCACATCTCCCTGTGACAACTGCATCATTGTAAAAGTCGCAGTGTCAAGGGACCAAATTACTGTTTAGTGTATCACCTACAGCTCATACACTTTAAAATTGTGATTTCATACATTTTATCCTAATGGGTTAAGCAAAATTAATTATTGATCATTTATTTAGTATAGTACTTCCTGCTAAAATGTATTTTATGTTAAAGAAGAGTTTGTAAATGTCGATCACTGAATCTTTTAGCAGTTCTTTCATGTAAATATCTTCTAATAAAGCCATTCCACGTTTATTGGACAAAATTTGGATCAAGGTTTATGTGTTGGAGGGCAGTTGTTTCTAGTAGAGCCACAGTTTGATTGATAGCTCAGTAGTTAGTGAATGATCCATCAGGCCTCTTAGATCTTTTTTCTGAACGATTATTTAATCTACATGTAGTATTTTTCTTTTAAAAAATCTTTAATGACCGGGCTCGGTGGCTCAGCCTGTAATCCCAGCAATTTGGGAGGCTGAGGCGAGTGGATTGCCTGAGCCCGCGGGTTCGAGACCAGCCTGGGCAACTTGGTGAGACCTTGTCTCTATACACACACAGAAACAAACAAAAAACCTTAATGTATGAAGATTGGTGTGTTCTACTTTTCATTTTGATGAAAAACTTTGAAACAATTTTCTTATTTCTTCAGATTTTTATTTCAGTTGAATTTTAATTATTTTGCCTTAATACAACATGGTTATCTAGCACAGTGCTGCTAGAATTAAATGTCCCAGAAAATTGAAGTTGATAATAATTCCAGAACCTTAATTCTTAAGTCCAATTGTAGACTTTAGTAAAACTTCATATCCTGCTATACTGATTCCTTAGTTACCTACTAATTTGATAAACTTAGCTTTCTAGAAGGCAAAGGCTAGAATGCAAAAGGGGAAAGTCTGAGTATCAGAAGCAAATTAAAAGGACTAAAATCTTGATGCATACATGGGACATGGTGTGACTGGATGATTTTCTAGTCTTTTTGGAAGACTTGTTTTTAAGATTCATATTTTTGTTCGTCAGGCTGAGAGGCACCAGCATGCAAGCAGATTAAGTTAGATTGGTATGAAGTGGCAATGGGTGCCATGAACTGCCTACTAGACCTTCTTGTGACTTGTATCAGCTTTATCTTAATGTTGAGGGATAGCAGCTCTGAGGGGATATGGCTGTTGTAAGCTCTTTCATATAGAGTCTAGATTAACATTCAGATTATTTTTACAGATTCAGATATGTTTATACCATTGATATTTTTTCCCAAAGCTAGATTGTGACCCATTGATGGGTTATAAAGTCACTTTAGTAGATTGACCAGCATTTTTAAAAGATGAAGTACAATAGAATAGAAAATCAGAGTTTATCACATCTTACATTACATACTTGTCTTAATTAAATTTGTTTTAGTCTTACACTGGAAATGTAAAGTATATTTGTGTGTTATGGTCAAAGTTAGAAAAACCCCAATTTATACTCTTTGAAAGCAAAATGGTCTTGGAGAAAACAGTAGGAAGAGCACAGCTCTCTGAAGATAGTATCATACTTTGGGGATAAATCAGGTCTTGCACACCTCAACTAGGAAGACAGTTCAATATAAGAAAATGCCAAGGTAAAATTTTGCCAGCAAATATAAAATACTGCCATATAAGGAGGTTTTATTTTAGTGGAAAGACAATTAGAGAATATTGAGACTATATAAAGTGGATGTAATAAGGATTTAAAAATTTCCCAACTGGGAAAGACAATAGAAAAGTTGTTAGCTATACAAGGGGGAAATGGTGATATGTACAAGTTAAGGAGAATTTAATGAATGAAATATTTATCTTCCACATGTAGTACGAAGACCTTAGACAGCTGGCTAAAATCATTGCCAATTTTTCATTAAAGCTATTGAGCACCCTGTGCTATACATATGGCACAGCTAAATTAGACCAGCTAACCTGTTTTTTTCATAATTGATTTTCAGTGAAAAGACCAGAGGGTGCTTCGCTTTCTGACAATGCTAATTGAAAATGCACAGTGTTTTCCAGGAGCAAATGGAGTTGACTGAAGTGTGTGAAGGTGTGTGTTTGAAATGAGTAACTTTGAAACGCTGACATGAGATGCTAAAGTAGAAGCTTAGTTCTAACTGGGTGAAGGTGGGTAGGTGGGTGTAGGGAAAGTGTGCTATAGGACAGTTCAGTACCTAAAGTTTCGACTTTACCATGTGTCTTCCTATTAGCTTGATGGTGTGACATTTTGCTGTGGCTGCCCAGTTTGATCCTAGCAGGTGTCAGTAAGGCAAACATTGTTTTAAGAGAGCTAAAGATTGGTTGATTGTGCTTATCAGTGTTGATTATGCTTATCAGTGCCTTTCCTTAAAATAAAATTTGTGATTGAAGGCTCTTAAGATTGACTGGCTATTACCACATATTACTTTTCAATGACAGGTCTACAAATATTTGTATTGCGATATCACATGTTTTTGTATACTCTACAAAAGGATGACTTTAGAATGAAATGGTTTCTTGAGAATAGCTGAAGATTTTTGTTTTCTATACAGTTGTAGTACTTCATTTGAAACATTCAGGGTTGGTGTGGTGAGCTTTCTATTTTTTATCTCCCAGTGTAGAATGTGATGTGTGTGGAAAGGAAGGGATTCTATGAGAAGGATAATAGTCTCTAGGCATGTGTGTTTGGAAGTTATTGAAGAAAGGTTAAAGAAAATTTGACATTTCAAATACTAGTTTTTCCAATATTTAAGAATTCTGAAGTTTTAGATTAAGGCTTTTCTTTTCTTTTCTTTAGAACAAACTTTATTTAAATCTACATTTTAAATTTGTTACCAAACACATCACAGTGGGCAAAAAAAATCAAGAGCAAAAAAAAAAAAGAAAAGAAAAAAAAAAACCCAAAAACAAAACTCACAGTGTTTCAAGGCTTCAGTCTGTGCAGAATTCAGTCAGTTTGTGATGTTTTAAACTACCATGGGCAGAAATTAGCACACCTATCAAAAATGCAGTGTCAGATTAATTTACATTTTTATACAGATCAAAACAGATGTTTACTTAGTACATTTTCATATATGCATTGACTATTTAAAGAGGGAGTTAGAAGAGCCTCTGAAGACATCTCATATACTTTGGGCTCCCACAGATTAAGACTTTTCAGATATTCTTGCCAGATTCCAATATAGCATTGACAAAACTACTTAAGTTGAAAGAGGAATTTGTAAGTTACTAGAAGGTGTGTTGCATTAATAATGGCAAAACAGGATATTGTAAAGTGTTACTTGCATTGTAATGACAATGAATAAGGTGGTTTTTATGACTCTTTAGAAGATTAGAGCTATTTGGGAGAAATACAGATTTTTTTCTTTTAACCTTATCTAATTTTGGAGCTATGTTGTACTCAAGGAGTTAGTATCTATGTGATCTCTGTAACTAACTGCCCTTTTCTTTATTTAAATCCTGCTTAGGCCAAGTCATAGAAATACCAGGCTCAAAGCTATCTTGGACACACTGTACAGTGATTCTGAAAATTATCACTTCTGTCTTAATGCCATACATTTGGGTGAAACTGCTCCTACAGTTTATCAAAATAAAGCAATAAATAGTACGTAAGTAGTTTAAAAGCTCTTCTTCAGCAAGGCTTATTGCAGAAAACAGCCCTCTGCTTGCTTCCTGCCACTTAGTCCTTCACATGGACATCACTTTATACTCCTTGAGCTGTTTCTTTTTTTTCCTTTATTTCTAAATTGTCTTTATATGTTTATGATCTTAGACGTTTGTGGACTTGTTATGGAAGATGAAACTCAGCTTTTTTCCCCTCAGCCCTAGCCATCATATCTTTTTTTCTTTTTTCATGATGACTTTTCTAGGTTTTCTTCTATATTTAAAGTCTGCATTATGATTGTAATTTACTAGCTAAGCCCTGTTAATTGTATGCTGCATTTATTTTCTCTAATTCCTTTATCCCTCCAAGAATTAATAATGGTCTGTCTTCTTTACCTCTTCACTTTCTTTAATTCCTACCACAAATTATTTCTCCAAACACTCTCAAAGTGCCATACAGTTCCTCAATAAGGTCATACGCAATAGGTAGTCTCTTAAATGTTTTTAGCGATTTATTTTGTAGTGCCATCCCTTCTGAAACTCTTAATTCCACTGCTGCAGTCTTCCCTGTTTGTTTCCTAGGCTGAATGCATAGTGCTATTGTTGATGGAATGCCTTTAGTTTCTTAGCCTGTGTTGGATCCCCAGTTTTAAAACTGTTTGTCTTTATATTTCAGTTATTCTCCTTGGTAAGGCACAGCTGCCAATAACTTTCTGAGACAAGGCACATGCATGAGAGGTATACTGTGAGATCCTGCATATTTGAAAATGTCTTTTATCTACCCTCAAATAAGACTCTGAAATAAGACTCATAGATGGGCTGGGTATAAAAATCTAAGTTAAACTTCCCCTCATGTTTTGAAGGTATTCTTCTATTTTGTTCTAGCTTCTACTGTGCTGTAGCTATTGAGTGTACTGTGATTTGGAGATCTAATCCTTTGTGACTTTTTCTTTAGCTTTCTTTATCCACAGTATTCAAAAATGTCATGTTGTACCTTGATATGGGTCTTTCTTTTTATTAGGTGTACTGGACACTTTTGGGTGCTTTCACTCTGTAATACCATGGTCTGCCTTCAACTCTGAGAAATTTTCTTGCTTTTTTTTTTTTAAGTAACAGTCCCTCCCTCCCTCCCCTTCCCCCTCCTACTCCCCCATAACTGTCAGATATAGCTTAGTCTGCCTTGCTCAATCATTTAATTTTCTTTATCTGTCTTCTCCCAGTGGTATTCTGTGTCTTTATTTTACTTCTAAGAAACTTCTTCAGTTTGATATTCCAACTCATTTATTGACTCTCTTGTTTTTGCTATGATAGTTTCATTTTCTGAGAGTAAAGAAACTGTTTCTTATTTAATATCTTTTTTTTTTTGGCAAATGCAACATTTTCTCTTAGATGATATCAATTATACTCTTTTTCGAATTTTTACCTGTTCCCTGCATTGTTTTTCTCCTTGATTTTTTTTTTCTCCCCCTCCTCTGCACTTTTAGTCTCATGTTTTATGTAAAAGAAATATGTCAGGAATTTGGTGTCATTGGCTGCTCATATCCTAAGGAGGTATTGAAGCTGATCTGAAACTCCCTATGGGTGGAGCTTTTTGAGTGCTGTAATTTACTAGTGGTTGGGTGAATAACCAGTCTACATTTCAGTATCTCTAGGTCTTGGGTTCATCTATTTGTCCAGGCATAAACATTTTGTACTAGGAGATATAAGTAAGGCAGTCGCTTCTGGGAATGCAAAGAGAGAAATGGGACCAGAGTTCTGACCAGTCAGCATGTAGACTTTCACCTCATTCCTCCTTCAGCCAAGTTTGGTGTGCTGAAGTCTGGACTTCTTTGGGTCAGTCTATTCAGATAGTGAGTCTCTGGTCTTAGACTGTGATGGAGAAGGGAAGGTAAGACTGGCTGTGTAGGTTGGAGGAGGGGATCTGGAATTCTAGTTGTTCCTCATGTAGATTTTCAACTGAATCCCCTGCGTTTAGCCATGATCACCCCACATTCTGTGAAGTCTGGAGAGGGATGACACATAGTATTACATAGGGAGGATGGACTAAGGAGTATGAAAGAAAGAATCCCCATAGTGAACATGGCATGGTGAGTCACTTAGCAACTGAACGTGCGTGTGGAAGTGAGCACTGCTTTTGAAGATGTTGTGAGGCTGTGTGGTCAGATGGAAGAACTGTATCATATAAGCCCTAAGAGATTAAGGATGTCTTACATGTGGTTCCCTTACAAACAAAAAATGAAGACTCTATCAAAAATTTAATGGGATATCTGGAGGCAAGATAATTGGTGGAAGTTTCATAGCATCAGAAGAGGTCAGCCATTGTCCCGTGGGATGCTGGAGGTAACAGGCAGAACAGTGCTTCAGATAGTAGACAGATGGTAGCTGAGAGGGATTTGAGAACAAGCAAAGGCTCTGTGTGTAATAAGCAATAAGGAATAAGTTTAAAGAAATCTAGGGATAAAGAAATTCCTCAGTTGACTAGTGGTTCATTCATGTCAGGGCTGTGGCAAACGTGAGCGCTTCACATACATGGTAGATGGCAGCTCTGAGTCTTTTAAGAGCACTGAGGGACACAAAGCAGTCAGTCCGTCTTTTTACTTTTTACAAGAGCCTTATTAAAGTGTAATAATATAAACTGCACATTCTAAAAATGTACAATTTGACATATGTGTAAGTATACTTGTATACCCATGAAATCATGATCAGGAACAAGATCAAAATAGTGAACATGTTTTACTACTTCATGTTTCCTTGTGGCCATTTATGTTCCTTTCTTTCCTGATTCTACCTACCTACAAACCAGGCAACCAGTGATCTGTTTTTTTTTTTTTTATTACTGTAGATTAATTTGCATCTTTCTATGGTTTTATATAAATGAAATTATATAGTATGCTCTCTTTCATTTGTTTTGGTTTGGCTTCTTTCAAGCTAGATATTTGTTTTGAAATTTGTGTTTGTTGCCTGAATCAGTAGTTCATTTTTATTATGAAGAGGTATTAGATTGTATAGATATAACCATGGTTTATTTATCCACTCTTCTTTTGATGGACATTTGGGTTGTTTTCACTTTTTGGTTATTACAAATAAGACTATTATGGACATTTATGTATAAGTGTATGGACACATGCTTTCATTTCTCATGGGTAAATGTTTAATAACTTGAGTGACTGGAACAGAGAGTAGGTGTATATTAACTTTTTAAGAAGTTGCCAAACTCTTTTCCAAAGTGGTATACTGTTTTTACTTTTCCACCACCAGTGTATGAAGTTTTCATTTGTACCACATCTTCATCCACACTTGCTATGGCTAGTCTTTTTTATTTTATTCATCTTAATACGTATGTGGTGGTATCTCTATTTTGAGTTAACTTTTGATATTGTGTCTATAGATCAAAGTTCCTGCAGGAGCTTGCTTTGCATATGGATATTCATTTTGTTCCAGCATCATTTGTTCAAAGACTATACTTTCTTCATTTAATTTTCTATGTACCTTGTTAAAAATCAGTATTTCTTGTATGTGTGGTTTTATTTATGGATTATCTATTTTTTAAATTGATCAAGTTATCTTGATGCTATACTAAACTGTCTTCATTACTGTCATGGGTCTCAATCAATTAGTAGCTCTCCAACTTTTTTTTTTAACAGTTGTTTGACTTTTCTAGGATCTTTGTGTTTCCGTGTTTATTTTAGAATCAGTTTCTATTGTTTTTTAATTAAAAAAAAAATTTTTTAGAGGCAAGATATCACTCTGTTGCCTAGGCTGGAGCGTGAGCATAGTTCATTGTAACCTCAAACTTCTGGGCTCAAGTGATCCTTCCACTTCAGCCTGCCAGTTGTCTAGGAATAGAGGTGTGCATCACCAAACCTGGCTAATTTTTAACAAACAATTTTTGTAGAGATAGGATCCTGCTAAGTTGCCCAGGGTGGTCTCAAACTCCTGGCCTCAAGCGGTCTTCTCACCTTAGCCTCCCAAAGCACTGGGATTAGTGGTATAAGCCACCATACCCAGACACTGTCTATGTTTCTACGAAAAGTTCTGCTGGAATTTTAATTGAGATTTTGCAAGTTTTATAGATCAACTTAAGGAGATTGACATCTTAACAGAATTTAGTCTTCTTACTCATAAACATAGTGTATTTGTTTATGTCTTTAATTTTTCTCAGAATGTTTTTCAGCTTTCAGTGTTGACTTACTGCACATCTTTTTATCAGATTTATCCTTAAGCATATTATATATTTTTAATGCTATTGTAAATGGAAAATGAAATTTTAAAAAATTACCAATTGTCATTACTGATATGTACAAATATACAGTTGATTTTTCTTCAGCAATCTGGTAACCTACAATCTCGCTGCTAAACTCACTTATTAGTTCTATGACTTTTTTGTAGATTCATCAGTTTTTTAAAATATAGATGATCATGTTATCTGTAATAAAGACAGATTTATTTATTTATTTCCAATGTAATTTTTATTTATTGCCTGATTGCATTGGCTTGAACCTGCAGCAAAGCATTGAATAGAAAAGTGATGAGAACTAGTATCTGTGTCTTAATCCTGTTATTAGGGAAAGAACCTTCAGTTTTCTACCATTAAGTATGCTGTTTTGTAGATGCCTCCAGTCAGATTGAGGCTTTTCCTTTTGGTCCTAATTTTCTGAGATTTTTATCAGGAGTGGATGTCAAATACTTTTTTCTTTGTCTGTTGAGGTTGTCATATGGTTTTTCTATTTTAGTTAATGTGGTAAGTTATATTCATGTATGAATTTAAACCAGTTTTTCATTTCTGGGATCAACACCACTTGGTAATGATGGAATCTCCCTTTTTATGTATTGTTAGATCAATTTGCTAGGTATTTAGACTTTTTGCATTTGTATTCATGAGAAATATTGGTCTTTAGTTTCTCTCCTTGTAACGTCTGTGATTTTGGTATCAGGGTGCCACAGTCCTGGTATAATGTGTTAGGATGTATTCCTTCCTTTTCGATTTCTTGGAAGGGTTTGTAAAGAATTGATATTTTCTTAAATGTTTGGTAGAATTCAGCAGTGAAGTCCTCTGGGCCTGGTATTTTCTTTGTGGGTAGTTTTTCTTTGTTGTTGTCTGCTTTTACCTTTCTGGTCTTTTACTTTTAACCTATCTATGTGTGTCTATATTCAAAGTGAATTCCCTGCAGGTAGCATATAATCGTGACCCCTTTTAACATAAGGAAAAAGTTGCTCATAAGCTCATCAGATGATTTCTCTTCAGTTTTTATTGGCTAGGGTTATATCCCGGGCTTAAGCCTAAACCAATCACCAGGCAAAGGGGAACAGTGGAATGACCATGATTAGCTTAGCCAAATGCATCTGAGGTGTGGTCTTTAGACCAGTGATTTTAGCACCACCTGGAAACTTGTTAGAAATTCAGATTATTGAATGCTACCCCAAACCTACTGAATCAAAAACTTATGGGATGTGGTCTAGCAATTTGTGTTTTAATAAGCACTTTAAATGATTTTGATGCATCAAAGATTGAGAGTAACTGGCATAGACTAAACTTTACTTGGGGGAGTAGGGAGAAGTGCCTAGTACTGGACAGTTTAGAGGTCTGTTAGTAAGAAAGGGTGGAAGGTATAGCTCTCTATGCCTATATCATACCTATAATGTAGATTTCTTTTTTTAAGGTTATACGTTGGCTCTTCAAAGACGTTCACCTCATCAGAGAAACCCCTGACTCCTTTGCAGTGGTGTAGACATGTCCTAGATAACCCGACTCCTGAGATGGAAGCAGCGAGACGTTCCTTGTGCTTTAGACTGGAGCAAGGTAATTGTGAATGTGTGCATTTACATTCTCTAACTCTTGCCACTCTCAGCTCTGTTTTTGTTGTTGGTTTTGGAATAGACATTTCCATTGAAGAAACTAACCCTGAGGTGCAGCTATTGCATACAGTTTGATTCACATATATTACACATTAGTGTTTCTCCATATAGGAATATTTAGTTAAATTTTTGTTTTTAACCAGATATTTTTGCTTATTTTAGTTTGTATAGTGGCATAGGAACACATTTTTTTTCTCTCTTTTTTTTTCTGCTTGCAAATATACCAGCCAATAAATTGGGTCAGTCTTCAGTTCTCTGAGGTTGGTAACAAGGTTGTGTGACTGAATTCTAAGGCAGAAAACTGGGATTCCATTTGGATCTGAGTACTGACCTTACTGAGCTCCTTCGATATTTAGTTGGATATATAATTGGAAGCCCTAACCTTTTTAAACTGAGAAATAATCTTTGTATTGTATGTAACATTAGTTAATTTATGGAGTCCAATAGAAGTTTAAGTAAAAAATGGACAGTTGGATAAACAGCAAAAGGAATGAGTAGTACTCAGTAATGGTACTTAGTTTCTTGTTATTTTGATACAATAGATTACTTAAAACTGTGACTACTTAGGCTTTTGGTTTGTCTCTTAACCTCTTGATATCCGTTTCATTATCTAGGAACATTGTTTTCTATTCCATGGACCACCTGCATCCAAATCATACATGAGCCTGAAAGTACAGATTTCTGCCCCTCTCCAGATTAAAGAATCAGAGTATCTGGGGGTAGGGCCAGGGGAATCTGTATTGACAAGTTCACCAGTGTGACTCTTATGCACACTGCAGTCTGAGAATGCTGCCAATGGAACTCTTCAAGGATAATGAATGGCTATAAAAATATTTGGATATGATAAGGCAAAGTATGATAGGTAACACTTCTTGAGCTCTTAATTCTGTGTCATCAGTACATTACATTCTTGACCTTAATTTCATATCATTCAGTCTAACTGTACTCAGGTAGGAAGGTACTGTGCTCACCTTTAGAAGTGAGAAAGTGAAGTTTTAGGAAGTTCAGACTATAGGGCCAGAGTGTTACTGATACTGATACTTAGGGACAGCCAGAGCCAGGGTCTTCGTGACATCAGAGACTCCATCCTTAACCAATATTCTGTTCTGTTGTATTGATATGGTTATGAGTAGATATCAACAGAAATCTGTTTTAAATATTTGGGGTAGGCCAAGGTAAAGAGCATGTTTTATTGTTATTTTAACTAAAATGAAATAAATGATTTAAGAATAGAACTTTGAATCGTAGTTTCAGAACAAAGGAATCTTAGGGTTACTCTTAGCAACAGATGTTTATCTAACAGAGCAGACATCTGAGTCAGGATACTCTAGTATTTGTTCTTTTCTCATTTACCTGAGTGACTCTAAGCAAACCATTAAGTCTCTTTGGACTTGGCTCTTTGAAAGGTTGTATAGACTACTCCTAAGGCTCCTTACTTAAACAACCCTTGATTCAAGAGCTTACATGACCATTTTTAAATATATGAATTTGGCTCAATAATCTGAAGTAAAATTCAGATGACATTCAGAATTGTAGTCCTTTAGCTCGGGGGGCTAACAAACTTTTCCTGAAAGGGGACAGATGACAAATATCTTAGGTTTTGTGGGCTATACAGTCTCTTTCACAACTGTTGGAAAACAGGCATCAATGTAAAAATTAATGAACAAGAGTGTGTTCCAGTAAAACTTTATTTATGGACAGTGAGATATGCATAATGTGCTTTTTTTTCATATGTTACAAAATATTTGTATATCTCTTACAAAAGCAGAGGCAGACTGGATTTTGGCCATTCCAGGCCAGTTTGCTGATCCTTGTTTTAGCTCATTTGTACGTGAGCCAGTTTTACATGTAAGGTTGATTTTAAAGCATAGAGGATAAGCTTTTGTTAAATTTAATGTGAATAGCCCTTACTGGTGGTTGCTTATGAGATTTTCAACTGAGTGCCTGATGATTTAATTTTTCTTTCATTGATAAGGGACTCAGGCAGAATTCTGAGACCACGAGGACATGAATTGGCATATTGCAGTTTTGTTTATGATGTAATTTATTTAAATTTCATGTAAAAGTTTAAGTAAAGAGCTAGTTTTCCAAAACCAGAATTCATCTTTTGCAAAGTTTGTGTATAAGTCTGAAACCTCTTTTGCTGTGAGACTAAATGCATTTGTTCCAGAGAGCCATAATCCCAATGAGGTAACTAATTGATTAGAATAGGTTGTTTATTGAATGAAATTTTTTTTTAAAAAAACTTACCTTGTAGCTTATAAAGTAATGTCTATATTTTAAAATTTTTGTCTCATTAAAAGAAACATATCAGATTCCTGCCCCATCCTCCTATGCCTATTTTATTTTTTAGATGCACTTACTTAACAAAAGCTATTTATTCTTTTAAGATTTCATGCTTCTGTGGCTATGGTTGAGTTTTCAATTGGCTTGTGACTTTGGGTGGTGTAGGTTTAATTCTTTTACATCCCTCTTCTTATACTTTTTGTCTGCATATCCTCCCTACGTAGCTTTTTACCAATTTTAAGATACATCAGCTTTTATGACAAACAGTCATTTCTCAGCCATGTGATATTTTATCATAATTCTTTTTACATCTAACTATTTTGTTTTTTAGAGTTAATTGTAAAAAGACGCTTATTTGCTTTTTTTGGGTCCCTGTCATGAATTTATCCCTAAAGTCTTCTAAGGTGCCATCCTCAGAATGAAGGCACATAAATCCCAGGACTGTTTTATTCCTAGTCCTTCAGGCAGCTGTTCTCCTAATTCTAATCAGAATTGGTTTTCTGTAGCCTCCAAATCGCTGTTCTAGTGGGACTTCCTTTTGCTGTATCCTGGGAGTGCCTCTTGTTTCTCTTCAGTGCCGTATCACCTATTTCTTAGATACAAAGAATTCCTTTTCCTTATATTTCCTTCTTTTAATGGAATACATGCTCCACTTGTTTTTTGGGGAGAGTAGAAGGAAAGCAATGTGTCAGGTAAACTTGGAGATTGTCATGTGTCTGGGTGTTGTTTTACCTTCACCCTTACACCTGATTGTTCTCTGGGTGAGGTATAGTGTTTTAGGTTAAAAACCATTTCCCACAGAATTTAGAAGGCATAATTCTGATGTATTTTAGCTTCAGGACCATTCTCATTTCCTATTCTCTTATTTGTTGCCTTTCTACCTAAAATATCCCAAGTATTTTACATCTTCTCTTTTATTCTTGGTATTCTGAAATTTTGTTTTTTTGTGTGCTAGAAACTTAAGCTCTGCAGAATTTCTTGCATTTTTTTTTTTTTTTTACTCATGCAGCTCCTGGTTTTCTATGCTTTCTTTTTATATATTCCTGTTAAAATCCCCTGGATTGTTTAGATTTTATATATATATTTTCTCTTTTTGTCCTAGTTTTTTTTTAATGTTCTACTTTTTTGGAGATTGAAAAAAGTCACCTACTCTTCTGCATATTCTGTGCCTTTTATGTGCTGGGCATCATTGTAGGTAATGGGGCTACAGCAGTGAACAGGACACATACTAAGTCTCTGCCCTCATTGTGTTTACCTTCTAGCATGCAGATTTTCACCTAATCTTCCTGGTTTTTTAAGGTACCCTTATTTGTGTTTGTATCTCTTAAATCTAACAGCCTTTCTTTTTTTAGTTCATTCAGATAATAAAGATTATCTTTGATAAAAATAGGAGAGGAACAGTTACCTGAGCAGGCAGGGCAGGGAGTTCTAGGAGTTAAGGCTTCCTATACATTTTTGTTTATCCTGCTTTTTCTTTTCTTTCTTTCTTTTTTCTTCTTCTTTTTTTTTTTCCTTTACCACAGAACTTTCTAACTCCTGTGATACTTTGCACCTGCAATTGCAGAACTGTGCCAGGTTCTTTTTAGTTTCTTTTGCTGTGGGCCTATGGAGCAGAGAATACAAAACCTAAGTCTGTTATCTAATGTTTCTGTTTTTCATCTCTGAGATGTTGTGACCTTCCTTAGTCTAGTACTGTCTCCTCTCTTGTTCAGTCTTCCTTGTGGGCTTAGAAAGCTTCCAGTTTAACTGCCACTCTAGTGTGGTTTGTAAGAAGTGAGAGAGACTTATGTTTAGTCCTCCATATTAAAGAATTCTTATTGGCTTTCAAATAAGGGGTCCTTATGGTTAATCGACAGCTCTCAAAAATTATGGCTTTAGCCTATACTTTATTCATAATATAGTATAAATATTTGGAATTATGTAAGCATTCCATATCTTAGAAGTTTTAGTAACGCTCTAATAAAGCATTTTCTTTTTGTTTAAACTTAATTTTTTTCTTGGACAGTCATAGGTATTCAAGTAACGGATATTGCTGAGCATTTTCATTGAAACTAGGGTTGTTTCCCTTGGTTTGAATATAAATTGCCCGAGGGCAGGACTCTGCCATGTTGAACACAGCTTCCCAATTCCTAGAGGGGCTCCTGACACGTTAGATACTCTTGCTAAAATAAATAATTGTTTAATTGTTTTTGAACCCAGTGTCACAGTTACTGCCATTTTAATTTCAGTTTTGACTTTGAACAGTTGAAGATGGGCTAGGGTCCTTGTAGCATTTTCCTGACTGGCTGCATCTTACATTCAGAAGACACACTGGTGTCAGAGTGTCAGCTTGTGGTATTGCTTTCCCATTCACAAGCGTGTTTACTTTAAAAGAATCAATTTTTACTTATTTGCACATTTTGTAGCACAGTGATGAATTGAGGTCCTTTGTGGTTTTACACCTCTGCACACACACAGAAGTTAAGCGCTTCACTAACAAATCCACAGTCATGACTAGTAGCCATTAGATTTTAAGAAAGAGTAAAGATACCCTCTCTGTTTCACTCCTTTCTTCTCCCCTCACCCGGTCCATCTCTTCCTGTCCATCTTTTCCTGTCCATCTTTCCCTCTGGCTCTCTCCCTCCCTCTGGCTCTCTCTCTCTCTCTCCTTCTGTCTCTCTCCTTCTGTCTCTCTCCTTCTGTCTCTCTCCTTCTGTCTCTCTCCCTCTGTCTCTCTCCCTCTGTCTCTCTCCCTCTCTGTGTGTCTCTCTGTGTGTCTCTCTGTGTGTCTCTGTGTCTCTCTCTCTCTCTGTGTCTCTTTCTGTCTCTGTCTCTCTGTCTCTCTCTCTGTCTCTCTCTCTGTCTCTCTCTGTGTGTCTCTCTCTGTGTGTCTCTCTCTCTGTGTCTCTCTCTCTGTGTCTCTCTCTCTGTGTCCCTCTCCGTGTGTGTCCCTCTCCGTGTGTGTCCCTCTCCGTGTGTGTCCCTCTCCGTGTGTGTCCCTCTCCGTGTGTGTCCCTCTCCGTGTGTGTCCCTCTCCGTGTGTGTGTGTCTCTGTGTGTGTGTGTCTCTGTGTGTGTGTGTCTGTCTCTCTGTGTCTCTCTCTTTGTCTCTCTGTCTCTCTCTCACACTTCACTCTTTAAACAATGGATGAAAGTTCTTTCATGTCAGCCTGGAGCTTCAAATGAGATACTGCTTACTAGCAAATATTTTTTATATTTGGTTTTTATTTCTTAACCCTGATGTTTTAAAAATAAAATTTCTTACACATTCCCTTGTAGGTCATTGGCAGAAGCGCATAGTTGTGAAGAGCCAGAGTGTATCTGGTGGGCAGAGCTGGTCTTACACATCCTTCTTCCTTATTTCTTCTTTACCCTAGGTCTTTAATCTGTGGTGTTTTCCTGGCTCCAGGTTATCCATGGTGGTAAGTTAGCCATCCCTCTTTATTTAAGGGCTAAGCATAATGAGGGATGCATCTAAGTAAGGATTTGTCAAGGTTAGTTTCTATAGCTATACTTGGCTGCATTCCTCCTAAGACATTTCTCCCGATTTCTCTCTAACTGGACAACTGCTGATGAGCTCATCTGGATTGCAATTTCTTGTAGTGCCTCTATTCTCTTCCTGCTGCCTACCTTTGTGATATGGTAGAGTTCTTCCAGAAGCTTTCATGCTGTATCTGACAACTTTATAGTCCTGGATCTAGATAATAAAACTTGGTAAATTATGTGGGACTATATGGAACATAGTCAAGTTTTGTCTTGAGGTTGTGCGAACAAGCTTATTAATATCCTGCCCTTCTGAAGACAGTTTTGTTTTAATGAAGAAAATAAGGGAAATAATGTTTTGTAAGATTTAATTTTATAGGAAAGTGGCACGTTCATTATGACTATTTTTAAGATATTGCTAAAAGAAATACTTTATCCTCACAATGACACGTAATTTTGCAAATTGGTTAAATAATTTTTTAAAAGATACAATTGGTTAATAATAATAGCTATTATTATTATTTTGAGTTGGAACCTCACTGTCACCCAGGCTGGAGTACAGTGGCAGGATCACAGCAACTGCAGTCTCAACCTGCTGGGCTCAGACGATCCTTCCAAGTAGCAGGGACTACAGGTGTGTACCATGCCCAGCTAATTTTTATTTTACTGTAGCGATGAGGTCTCGCCATGATGCTCAGGCTGGTCTTGAACTCTTGGATTCAGTCAGTGCTCTCGTCATGGCCTCCCAAAGTTGCTGGGATTATAGGCATGAGCCACCATACCTGGCAGGATAATTATTTGTGATGTAACGTATGTACAGTATATTCTCACAGATGACTAATATATATCTAATAGCTTTAATTCTCATAGGGAATATTAATTGACTTGAATCTAAGAAACTTTTTATTATAAATCCCAAAGCTTATTTTTCTCTTTTCTAAACTGAGCTTTTAATATTCAAATTTTACAATTTTTGGAGTCTTATGTATCATGTAGTCACACAGAGACCTCGTCGCAACAGTAAAATAAAAATTAGCTGGGCATGGTACACACCTGTAGTCCCTGCTACTTGGAAGGATCGTCTGAGCCCAGCAGGTTGAGACTGCAGTTGCTGTGATCCTGCCACTGTACTCCAGCCGGGGTGACGGTGAGGTTCCAACTCAAAATAATAATAATAGCTATTATTATTAACCAAGTTAATTAAGTTTTGTCAGCCTCTTCTATATTTGTATTTATTTTATAAAGTTGTTGTAAGGAATTTGTAAAGCACATGCAGTAGTGGCTTAAATATTAGATCTCTCCCTAAAGTGTTTGAATAGTGTGAATGTCTCTTTTGAATAATCTACAGAAAGTAATGTTAAAAGTGAAATACCTATTTACTGGAAGTTAAATTATCTGGCGGCTCTGAATCTTCAGTCTGTAGATGTAAAATTAACTAATAAAGCCTAGAATAATATCTTCCTTTTCTTTTTTCCTCTCAAACACACCACTTATTTGTGTATGCAGTTCTAAACACAACTCAATAGCTTGCTAGTTTTCCTGTTTTGAAGATGGGCCTAACAATGTATGTTTTCCATGTGGAGTTTTGTGAACTTCTTTTTATTTCATTTTTTAACCTGTGCCTTTTCTCTAGCTAAGCATCTGAGGATAGAGGTTTATATATCATTTTTTAAAAATTACCAATACTTAATGAATTTTTTAACATGTTTTAAGTGCTAAATGTTTGGTTTTTGTAATTGATTAGTCGAGTACATTTAAGTTTCTCAGGTTGGGCAACAAACCCAGTTTTCATCGAACATTTGGTATTGTAAATGGCATCTTACTAGCCAAGTGAAAAATAAAACAGTGGTCCTCATTAAAGTGTTGTGAGTGTGGGGGCTTGAGTCTGTTTTGTTCATTGCTGTAACCTCTCAATCTCTTCTATCACCCTGTAGGTGTTGCATTGCATGCTAATTGTTGAAGTAGCGTATATGGTGGAAGAAGTTTCGATGTAATAGTTAGGCTTAATGCCCTGTAGTGCCTCACCCCTACTGTGTGATTGAGAGTATGCCCCTTGTTTCAGTGTCTTGCCTAGTAAATGGGGACATCTAACAGATTTCACAGGACTATTAGAAAGACTTCGGGAAATACTGAATATGAAATTACTTCAAAAAATGTGAAGTTCTATGTTAATATACAGAGATATTCCCAATATGCACTTCTTCATTTAGAAATGGAACGTAAAACTGTAGGGAATCCTGTTTGGATGGCTACTTACATTTAATAGAAAACTGAGTTTTCTTTTTTTGTGGGGAGTCTGTTTTCTGCCTACAAATATGCTTTTCAGGGATCTTAAATAAAAAAGTTTTTAAGTGTCATTGATTCAACAACAATACAATTCAAGACAACCTCTTTAGTTGGCTTTGTCTGTTTCTTCTTAGATTTATATGTATCCCATTTCTGACATGCCTGTCTTTATTCTTACCTACTCCCTTATACCCCTTTAGAATAAAAATAACAAAACCTCATAGAAATTTCATGGGTAGGATTAATTCCCATGATATCCTAAATTGAAGTAAGGCTAATCTAGAGTCTTCAGTAAATCCATGTCATGAGACCGGGATGTTAAATAATGATCAAAAGCTTATCTAAGTAATTTGAAACACCCAATATGTGGCTCAGTTAATTTGGGGCTAGTTAATAAAAGCTTATCTTGACTTAAGACACTTGAATGTCCATAGCTGTTGAATCAGGACAGGTCACATTTGAGGAGTTTGGGTGTTGTTTTCACAAATAGTGTAGCCCTGCACGATCTTGGGTCATGTTTCGCTGCAGCCATCTCTCATTTCCTCTGGGATTATATGCTAAGGAAATGTGAATAGATATCACCCCTTTGTTGAGTTTTTCCTTTATCTTATGATACCCGTTCCCATTCTTGTTTTGGTTGTTATGGTGAAGTGTTAATCTCTAAGTTTAGCCAATGAAGAAAAAAGTTGTAGACTAATCCAAAGTTCTGCAGGTGGCCATTTCATTTGTTAAAATCCACACAGATTGAACTGAAACATTAAGCTTATCGAGTGTCTGTCTCCTGGAATCTGTCCAGTCTCTCTTTGCGTGGCCCAAGATGCTATCTTCACCAGCTCATGTTTCCAGTCTTGAGGTGCTCTGTCAAATTTGGAACAAAATTAAAACTTAGTCTGTGGGGTTCACTTTGGGTAAGCTTTGTAAAGGATTACTGTTTTTCGTTGGAAAACCAATCTGAAACCATACTGAAATTTCTGTGCAGAGACAAAGTCTCCTGACATTTGCTATTATTCCTGTGTGCTGGAAATGGAAGACATTGTCAAGCTGTGGGATTTTTGTCACATATTTATGTTGGTTTGCTCTTACATTTAGAATAGCCCTAGTGAATTTGCTTCAGTATTGGCAGTGATTTAGTACAGTTAGTAATAAATAGAGATTGTGCTTTTATGAAAGTTGCAGCTTCAATCCATTATACCCATCAACTGGGATATGTTTGCCAGATGTCCTTAAATAATCCTTCTTTCCTTTCTTTTGCCAATTGTGCATGTGTTTCTGTGTGATTTTTTTGTTTGTTTCATTTTGTATTTGCACCATGACTAGTAAGGTGCTTATTAATATACCAGTAATGGTTGTTCCAGTGAATTTATTATTGACATATTTTTGTTCTTGATGGAACAAATCATAAAACAGTCTCCCAAAATAGTTGCCCACTGCTTTCATATTACTGTGATGATCGATTAAATTTGATTCTATGGCAGTGAAATTAGTTTTATTTTGGTAGGTGTTCATGCCTATGTCTTGGGAAGTCTACAAAACAGAGTCAGACCTAAGCAAGAGATTCTAGATTTTTCTAGAACACTGGGGCTCGATCAGATGATTAGAACACATGAAATGTATTGAGTACTAGGTACAGGCACAGTGCTAAGTACTATGGGTGTGATGGCAAGTAAGATAAGCTCAGGGCCTTTGAAGTATGCAGGCAAATGCAAGAAACCAATGACACAGACAACTCCTCTTTTTTTCTTCCTCTTCCACGAAGTGTGATGATGCTACTGGGAGACTGAACCGAGGGGTGTGGCCAGAAAATGCTTTCCTGAAATGCTATGTGTCAGCTGAGACCTAGAGTCAGCAGGAATTGAGCCAGAACTCTTTGGGTGTGGGGGTTGGTTGGTAAGGAGGAGTGTCCCAGGCCGCAGGAATAGTACGTGGACAGACATGATGGTGGGACAAGACTGTGACATGTGAAAAGAACTGGCAGGCTGTTGTAGAATGTAATGGAAGATAAGGAACTGAGCTGAGTGATTCTAAATGAAACTAGAGACATATGCACGGTTTTCAGGGCTGTTAAGGAATCTAGACTTTATCTTAAGATGTTTGAAAAATCTTTGAATAATTTTAAGCAAAGGAGTGACATCATCTTGAGCAGGTGAACTATAGCATATTATCTGAATTGTCTTAGAAGACAGAGCCTTTTTTTGAAATCCGGCAAGATGTGGAGAATGAAGTAGTGATTTTAGAAATTCTTTGGAACGTAGATAAGGTTATGCTTTTGCATTTTTTCCCAAGGGGGAGTCTTTAACTTTGATAAACTTGGGAATGTTTTCTGCTTTCTCATTAATATCCTAAATTTCTTGTGTGACTACATGTGAGAAGTGGGAGTTAAATATGTGGTCAAACTCCCATGACAATTTACTTTGAAAACATAGGGTTTTGGCTTGTTGAAATTCTCAATTATTTATAAATATTTGGGAGCTTTAAACTTTTATGTGGTGATAAGTTTCATGTATTTGACTTTTTGAGTGTTTGCCAATTTGTATTTGTGAGTTTAGTTTTTTAAGTTTTTTTCCCACTGTGATAACTGTAAGATTGTATTTGAAGGAATGGCATGTATGTGTAAAAGTATTAGTCTTTTGAAATTCAGAATTACAGTCATTGTATATATATGTGTGTATATATATGTGTATATTTAGGCATGCTCGGTCTGATCTTCCATTTAAGTTGCATTTTCAGGTAAGTAAAGTTGGATCAGTAAAAGGATATTGCAGCAGTGGGAGCTGCTAGAATGTGAATAATGTGTAAGATGACTGCAAGTGGTGAGGATGTTTAGTACTCAAGGTAGAGCCAGACACCTATTCTTAAAGAAGGTAGAGAGGCCCTAGTGTGGGGTCCCTACCCCTGAAGAAGCAGAACTCGAGGCAACTTGAGATGTCCACATTAGACAGAGCGAGGGTGGGAGGTGTTAGATGATATTCTAAAGCATTCTACTTCCTTATTTTTATATCATCGGGATCCCATCCACCCTGCCACTTTGCCTTATGCAAGCCTGCTTGTGGGAGAATCCATGTACGCACTGCCTATTGTCAATTTTTATCTTAAGTTAGGGGCCTGTTAAGTCAGAGGTAATACCTAAACCCATGCAGAAGAAACTCATGCTAGTTACCTACTTGGATTAATTTAGTCTTTATAAAAATATGAGCCAGTAACCAAAGCTCACCTAATTTTGGGAAAACTAATAGTATGAACAAAGTAAATGGATCCACTGACTTTACAGGAGGCAAGTAACTGAGGGAAGAGACAACTTAGTGTGCTTAGATTTAAGAGTAATACATCTTTAAAACAAGAACAGTCTGCTGGGAAAAAAAGCAATCAGATTATTATTTTTTGCTCATTTTTAATTTCTCAGAGGTGCTGAAGTAAGAATGACAGGGCTAAGAACTAAGCTGCTTACTCTGAAAATTTGTGAAAGGTATCTCCCAAAAAAAGGGATGGAAAATATGAAAGAAGTTACGGGACAAAATAAGACAGATCCAGAACCTCTTATGTTTAACATGAGTTCTAGAAGCCAGGATCATTGAGAAAAGGAAATAATCAGCAAACCATAGAAGAACATTTCTTTGAAGAAAGATAAGTCCTCAGGATGAACTAAGACTAAGACAGACCTGCACCTAGGCCTCCTGGTGATTGAATTTTAAATAATCCAGGATTAAAGAGAAAATCGTAACAATTTTCAAATGAAGAAATAGGTTATCTATAATATAACAGACTCAGATATTTTATAAGTAATATTGGATGCTAGATGAAAAATAGTGTCCTTAAGGTTATAAGGGAAAATTGCTTTCAAACTGTAATTCTGTACCCAAGCAAATCAAATTCGGTGTAGGGACAAAAGGAAGGGACTTCTAGTTATGTAAAGATTTAGAAAGTTTTACTATTTTATGCACTGTATTTTAACAGTGGGACGAGTACAAGGGAAAAGATCACATTTAAAACAGTGGCTGTGGAGATGACCTAGGAGAAGCCAAGAAAGATGAAATAAGACAATGAGTTGATTCACAGGCTTGTGATGTTCTTCACTGGGTGTGGTTTTGGTCTAGTGTCAGACAAGTACTTTCCCTTGGTCCCATCACATGTAATGATCACCTTATATATGTCCTAATCACAGCTCTAAAACAGAATGAAAATTCAATAAGCCTTGACAATGTATAAATAAGTAAGAGTGTGTATGTAAATGTCTAACCTTTTATGGAGGGAGGTCAGGTACCAACCAGGTGATGCAGGGTTTGTTTACTTAAAGCTATACTTACTAACTATACAATTGTTTTCAAATTCTGAAAACAAACCTCCTAGAAAGTGGGTCTGGGTGGAGAAGGAAAAGAGACTCTTATTTTAGACCTTTGATATTCTTTCATGTGCAGGTAATTTAATAAAATTATAAAATGGTTAGTTTTAGAGTCAAAAAATAGGTTGTTTTTTTTCTTGGCCAAAACTCTAAATTCATGTATCTACTTCCTACCCTCTCTCAAGATTAGTGGGTTGGAGGTCTTCTCTGCCACATGTATTATGTGCCTAACTGGGAGAGTGTATTTTCACCCAGGAGACAGTGAAGAAGAAGGATTATTCAAATACTGCTTCTGCCACTCTTCATGAACTTACAAAGCTTTCTAGTGGTCTGCTGGGCTTGGACTGCCTGCCATACTGTGCATAGTCATAGGCATGAAGGCTCTTATTAGTTATCTAGTTTATCCTTTTGGGGGAAGGACCCCACTATTTTTAGACAAGAGATTATTTAGCCTATTTTGTTATAGAACTAGATTCTTTTGTAATATCCTTTTTAACTTACCTCATGACTGCAGTCTAGAACATGGAGGTTACTCTAGCAGGTTGTCAACTTGCATTGTGGCTGTAGTCTAAAGTGAAAGCAGCTGTTTGTAATCTGCTTGACAACATCACATCATTGACAAATTAGTAGGTCACTCTTTTTCCTCTTCTTTTCCATTTAAATTACTTCTTTCACACAGGCCCTCTTTTATACTGTGGCCACTTTTACCATCCTTAAATTTGATTTAACCTATAAGTAGACTTACCTAAGGGGAAATGGCTTCTATAAAAGGGAATTTTTAAACATGCCTTTGAAGTGTAATTACTACTAAAGTTTTTTTAACTCCCCTATTAATTGCAGATGGGAAGTCTGCTTGAGCGATGCGGGAATCACTGGTTCTGGATAACAACAGACTTGTTCTGTGTGTGCTTATAGCTGGCATTTTTATCTTCAGTTTTGACCAACGATTAAGTGGAAACAAGTTGACAGTTGAGACAACTTCTCCTTCCTGCTTCATTTTTCAGCTCTACTTATTGTCCTGGTTAGAGAAATTCTACAGAAGGATCCAATAATGGCAGTGAGGAAAACGTATTAAGTGTGTGGTTGTTCAGCTGGCTAAGGTCTGAGAAGTTGAAGAGGTCCAATTCTTTAATTATGATTAGATACTTTAGTATTAAGACTATGTTAACTATTAAAACCTAGGAAACATTTGACCTGGTAAATCCAGTATCCAGAATAATTATAAAACTCTGATTTCTATGGAGTAATTGTTATTAAATGATACTCCTTACTAAACATGGTGAAATTTTGTCACTCTCATTCAACAAATATGTATTAAACATTTGCCTGCCAATCACCAGGGCTGTACGGCTTCTTTCTAGTAAGTTTTTCTAGTCGAATTTGAAGATTGTGAGACTAGGGCATAATGCCTAATTTACTCTGATCAAATAGTCCCTAAGGTTACCAATTAGGAACATGTACTAGTTATTTAGTCTTTATACGAATGCACTGACAAATTCATTATAGTTGAATCATCTGTGTTTTGTACATATATGGGAAAAAGCACTATGAACACCTGTTTCAAAGTAGAACTAGAACTTCTAGACCTCATATGCTTATGAGTCGCGAAGTGCTGTGGAGAAATAAATGCTACTTAGGTTTATCCAATAAAAAATAGTGGATCCGATAAGCTGCAAACCATATGTTGCTACTCCATGGAGCTGCTCAGGTTGGAGCCAAGTCCAGTAGCATTTGCTTACTATGAACTTATGCCCTCTCCAGAAAAATGCTATTTCAGTCTGTGCAGTCAAACTTTATAAGAGTGAACTAGTGAAATATTATTTTCACCTCAGATTTTTGTATCCTTTTGTTAAAGTTTAGTCCAAACACTTGAGTGCATCTGTGTGCCAAACATTTCTGTAGGCTCCATTTATGTAGAGAGATAATATGATCACCTAGGAAGTTTATACTTGAGAGGATGATAAATGCAAATGAAGGTCTTCCTGCCCTGCTGGTTTGTGGGTTTAGGTCAATATGCTGTGGTCTGAGTAACACTTCCTGCCAATTTAAGAAAGAATAAAAAATATTTAAAGAGTCTATGTCTTTAAGAGAGAAAAAAAACTATGAAATGAGTGGATGTTTTGGCACCTTCATTTGCTCTTAGACCACTCTGTAACTGGTATTAGTAAAGGGCACCATATAGCTGGATTCCTCTGACTTGGAACTGAGGTCTGCCTGCCTGCCTGCCTGCTTGTTGTATAAAGAAATAATAAAGTAGAAGGACTGAAAGTCTGTTAACCTTGCCTTTCTTTCTCTTCCCTTACTTTCCAGGACTCTGGTAATGAACATCATTATTTAAGAGTCGATATGACCTTAGGAGCCTGTGACTTGAAATGATATTTCTTGAAAAGTGCTGTTTGGCACATTTGTTGACTCTGAGGTGGTTTTTGGGTAAATGGCATTTCCCAGTCAAACTGTTGAAGAGCCACTGTTCAGTACTTGGTTTCTGAATTGGGTAACAAATGAAAAAAGACTAAATCTGAAATTGGATGGATAGAGCATAAAAAGCGTGCCCACTGTTTTGAGAAGACTAGATTAAACTTCCTAAAAATTAGGAAAAGTGGAAAATCTCTACAGGTTCATTTCTCCCACCTGATTTCTAGAACATTTTCCCTCAGAATGTAAAAAGTTTTATTCAACTCACAAAAACTTTTCATTTAAAAATGTGTTAGAGTTTGTGAATATTGCTGCAGACTTTCATCTTATACTCACCAAAGCCCTGTTTATCATCCATCTTTATTTTCAAGTGAGGACACTCTAGCATTGAGATGTTATATGATTTGCTACAAATCTCAAAAGTAGTGTGTGACAGGATGGAGACTGAAACTCAGGTCTCTGGATTCTTACTCCAGTGTCATTTTAGTCTTTGGTTGATCTTTATTACAATATATTTTGAAAAACTGCAATCTTAATGCCTGACAGTATAGTTGTAGCTCTGGGCATTTTTCAGAGTGAATCTTATAAAATGGGTAAATATGTTCACCGAAGGGTTGGCAAACTATGGTCATATCTGGCTTCCTGCTTAGTTCTTATATGGCCCATGAGCTAAGCACTTTTAAATAACTGAAAAAAAATCAATATTTTATAACCCATGACAATTTTACTAAATTCAACTCTATGTGTATATAGTTTTATTGAAGCATAGCCACACCTATTTACATATTTTCCATGGCTGCTTTCATGCTGTGATATCAGAGCTGAGTAGTTGTGTCAGAAACGCTATGGCTAGCAAAACCTAGATCATGAATCAGCTGGCCCTTTACAGAAAGTTTGACCTCTGTGTTAGCGTGCTGCAGGCTCTTACTTTCACTGCTTCGAACTCTTCTTCCCAGATCTTTCCTGTGGTCACTCATATTCCCAGTGGCAGATCATCTTCAATCACTAGGAATTTTCTTTCTTAATTATGACAAATCCATGAACAACGTGACCCTCTCATCAGCTATCTAAACCTCAGCCCATAAAATGTAAATGCTTTCTACAGAATCATGAAACATTTGCCAGCGTTTTTGTGTATTTTGTTGAGGCGCTCATGTGGAGATTCATGGGTTTCCAGAGATATGCTGTCCAGACTCACCTAGGTAATCACTTTTACTTTTCCATAGTTAGTTGTCTTTCTTGCTTCCAGTGGTGGCCATCCCAGCTCATTACTATTTTTTATGCTAGCCTCTACCTTTTCAGCATTATTTATTGACTTCTGATTTACAGATAAAAGAGCCCTAAGCCCATCTCCATCTCCTGTATTCACTATATTCTCACTATCTTTACTTCCATTTTTCAGAGAAAGAACCCTCCCTCTCCAAGGCTGCTTCCTCTCTCATTTCCCTGGTCTTCAGGATCCTTCTTCAGTGCTTTTCCTTTTCCGTAGACTCTTTTTTCTCTACTGTTTCCATTCTCCAGGTCTCCTTGAGCCTTATATTCCTTAAGAAACAACCTGTTTTCTTCTTACTTTTACAACCAAGTCTCTCTTCAAAGGCTTCTTCCTCATCTTAATTCTGCATGACCTGCTGACAGTGGTTTTTCCTTATATCCTCTGTTAAATCTCCTCTCATCAGTGACTCAGTTGTCCTAGCCAGTAGCTTCTTTTTGTCCTCATCCTACAGGGCCTCTCTGCTGTAGTTGCCACTGTAACCATAACTCCCATGTTGAAACTCTTCTGCATTAGTCTTTTCCTTTTGGGGTTCCACCAATCCTTGAGGTTCCTGCATTCTTTTCTCTGAGTGGTTCTGCTCTGCCTCCTCTATCTGATTCTCCCTCTGTCTGCTCTGAATTGTTCCTTCCTCGAGCCCCTTCTCTTTTCCTTTGTACATTATCCTTGGGTGATTTCATCCATGTCTATGGCTTTATCTAGCATCTGTTTGTTGATGTGCTCCAAATCAACCCCTTTTCCTAAGCTCTAACTCCATACTGGACACTAGCACATAGGCATGTCCAATAACCATCCTGAGTTCAATTCCTTTTTTTCTTTCATTTAAGCATGCTTATCTTATGTGTTCCATCTTAGTGTCTTACTGTTAGCTTGGTTTCCTCTTCTCCATTCTCTATATACATTGGTCACCAGATATCTCCATGTTAGCTCAGAGTTGGTTTATTGAATTTGTTCTCACCTGTGTTCTGCTTGTGCTTTAGTTCAGAGCCTTGTTATATCTCCTAACTGGTCTCTCAGTCATCAGTTTCTGTGCCCATTTAGTTTATCTGAATGGCTACTTATGTTATAAAATACACGTCTGATCATGTTTTTCACCTTCTTAAAACACTAACTGTACCTTGCAGTATATACCATAAGACACTTCAGAAATGAAACCGACCAACTTCTCCAGCCGACTCTTCTTTTATACCCTGTGCCAAACATTTGCCATTCCCTGAATGTACATTGCTCTTTCATGTCTCCATGGCTTCACATGCATTATTTCTGTCTAGAGTGGCACTGTATCCTGTGAGATAAGCTACTCAACCTGCAGGGCCATATTAAACATAGTGTGTTCTGGTGAAGTGTTTGGATTCCCTCAGAAAGTTAATCAGTCCTTACTTCGTTCTGAATATACTTCTTTGTGATATCTTTCCTGCACTTAAAATATCTCATTAGACAGAGGGGGATCCAAACTCCCCCCGCCCCGGAATTTATTTATAAAAAACTGTATATTCTTTCATCTTGAAACTTCAGTCATTTTAAAAGTACTCACCTGGCAGTAGCTGGAAACTGCTGGGGGGGGGGGGGTGGAGGGTGGCGGCACATAACATCAATAAGGGAACCTGATCTCAAACCAGGTGAAGTGGGGACCAAAGGGAGACCCAAACTTTACCTGTACAATGACCACTTGTATACCTAATCCTGAATTGTACCCCACATCTTTAAAATAAAAAAGTACTCTCCATTTGATGCAGTACACCTATCAAGACACTTTTTCCACTGCTTCAAAGTTTTAGAACTCATTAATTTTGATGCCTTTTAGTGCTTCTGCTGTTTTTTAGTTTCATCTCTTTGACATTAGCAAAATGTTTCCCTTTGAGGACTTTTTCATCTAGGGAAACAAAAGTTATTCAGGATGAAATCAGGTGAATAGGGAGGGTGGGGCATGGGGGTCAAAAACTGTGGAACACTCAGCGCAGTGTGGGCAGGTGTGCTCGTAAATCACCCATTATGTGAAATAGGCAAATGTGTGAAAAGAATCTAAAAAAATAAATTAACTGAAGCCGAACACGGCCTCTCACAACATTGCTAGCTGGTACATTGATGCTGATGGATTCCTAGAACACCAACCTAGTGGGGGAAGCCTATATTACAAGGGGCCCGCCCTTCCTTACCTGTCTTCTGCAGTAGCTGGTCTTTAGAAATTGGAATGGGAAGGAAAGGAGAGCGATCACTATATTTTATTCATCTCAGCACCTGTGGCATCTGGTGCGCTATAGCCACAATAATGGGTACCTACTCAAATGATAGAGACGAATTTTGAATAGCAGGTGGGAGTGTAGGAGCCGGGCAGACTGCCAAGTATGACTGGGGAGCAGGGAAATACTACATGCTGTGAGCTGTGGAAGATGTTTAGGTAACTACTAGAGACTGACCTTCAGTGGTTTTTGGTATCTGGTAGTAAATGCTGAATGAAGCAATGTTGTTTGGAAATGTTGAAAGTGTGAATCATTCTGGGGCACTACCTTTTTTTTTTTTTTTTTTTTTGACTCGGGACTACACAGGTGTTGCTTATAAAGAATTAAGCAATTATTCTCCAGCTCTGCAAGGCAGAACCTGGGAATAATGAAGGCAAATGTAGATTTGGCTGAGAAGAGAACTGTGAACAAGGAGATGGAAAACCATGACTTATTTAGAAAACAGTCTGTGTGAATTTCAGTAAAACAAATCTAAAATTTGCTGTTGAATTTTATCAGAATTATTAAAAACTAAAGAGAAAACATAGAACTGCTTTAGATTTTTTTACATTTTTTCCCAACACTGTCATGGTCATTCCACCATTGTGGAGTGATGATTTTAGATCACCTTTGAGAGAGACATATACTAGAACGTGGCAAATGAGACTGAGCCATGGTTTGTGCAAGCTGTAGTTTTGCCATTTAGAGTCTAATTCTTAAGATAAGAAAGGAGAAAAACGAATAGAAATAAACAGGATCAGGACTTGTGTTCTAGAATAACTGCCCTGATTAGAAATGTGGCCCCACTGTTAGAAGCCATTAGAAAGAGGAAGGGTACCGCTCTTTAACTCAGACCAACCCAGATGCTGCTGTATTCACAGAGTATATACAAACTCCATTAAATCACTGTTGTCTTGTAACTGTTTCTTGGATTTTGAAAAAATGGTAGCATTTCTAGACCATGAGGAAGCTTTGTTGCTTTCTTGCATGGTTTACTGCCAGCTAGTGTGCTTGGTGGAATCCTTCCTTTTAACTGTGCAGTGTAGCCTTAGGCCTCTTAGACAGGGACTCCTGTTTAACTAATATTGATGAACCCGTCACAGGTCCCAGCCATTAATAATATAAAATGATTTCGCTGGAAACCAGAAGATTAGCAGTTATTTAGAAGCATTAACAAAGACCTCCACCCCGCATATTTCTTCACTGAGCCTCTAGTTGGTTTGAAATGTCTAATTAAACAAACCTTTGTCTTTAAAGATATACTAAATTATAGCTAAGCTTAGAAAATTGGGCAATGTAGTTTCAATATCAAGGTAGGAGTTGTAGGATGGTTTGACATAAGAAAATATTAGCCAATTTGCTAACATTTTGATCTCATTCAGCGTTGAGTGCATACTGTGTACCAGATGTATTAGGTACTGAACTATCTCTGTCATGAGAAGAAAGTGAAGTGATTGTTGCCAGAATATATTATAGCATTGCTTATTTTTGAGCTTTTAGTTTGATGCAGTACTAACCTTTTGAGGTTTATCACTAAGATATTAACGAGATCAGTTAGTTTTATAAATGTCATTTTGCTGTCTTAAATTTGATTTTTATCATGTTTAGAGATGTGTGTGTGTTTAACAGAAATTTGAATATTTACTATGTTTACTATGAGTCTAGGCAATGATAATCAGGAATGGCAGAGTGTCATTGTTTCTGGGAACTTTTTGTTGTCCATGGAATAATTTTCAGTGTGGGAAATTAAAGAAATTAGGTTTTCTTAAACCTGTTCTGTCACTTATCTTTTTGTGATTTTCTTGGTATCATCACTGGAACATTTATCAAATCTAGTTTTTTTTTTGGTCATACTTGGCTTAATGGTGTACCAAAATAACTATGTTACAATTTATTTTTTTAGTCGGGCAACTTTGAATATGTACAGAATATAAATTAATAGGCCATTAGGTACTCTCACCTTTTTTTCTGCAGAAAAATGAGGTGTCATTCCACAACTTAGCATTTTTTATTGTACTTGTTTCAGTGGAAGAAGCTTATTAGTAAGGGAGGCACAGGAGAAAGTTTAACCTATCAGAGTACATTCTTAGGTAGTTTCAGAAGCACTCTAGAGTTGGCCACAGTTTGTAAAAACAGTAGGGAGATGATCTGGAGTAGCTTTGAGGTCTTGTTTTTGATGAAAGCCTCTTTAATGGATGAGAGTAACACAGTTGAAATACCACGACTAACACTACTTGGGTAGGGATGTGCAGAACAGGCTTGCTGAGGGCCGTGTTGGTGGCTAGAAGTGGAACAGGTTGCAGTAGCCTGGTGAGAGGTGGTGAGTGTCTTGTTAGGGGAGTTGCAGCAGAACTTCAGAGAGCATTCAGAAAGACGTGACCTGGGAGGCAGTTTAGCTTAAGGCATTTAGGAAAGAAAACTGTGCCAAGTATGGTAAGTTTAATCAGTGCGTTGTCCTGTTTGGTGCCAACTCAGTGCTACTCTAGGGGTTGGAATTAAACGAAAAAAATGCATGTCCATGCCACTTCCAAATATGAGAAGCCCTTTTCGTATAGGAAGAACTTTGGAGTAGGAATACAGATAAATTTAACTATTGCTGTTCAGAAGCTTAGCACCCATTTCCTCTTTGGCAAAGGTATCTTACCCGTTTCTCAGGTGCATTTTGGTCATCATTAAGCTTCTCAAATAATTTAACATCTTTATATGAAAAAAACCCATTGAGTAAATTGATTGAAAAAGAAACTTGCCCTTTTGAGAAAAGTATTTTCCGTTGTTTTGTTCTTTGTAAAAATGCATCCTGTTATAATTCTTTAGCTACACAGTGAAGAACTAGGATGCAGTTGTTTCCGCCCCTTTCCTTCTCCTCCTCCACCGCAGCCTTGGGCATGAGTGGAGCATTATTGTTTTGTTAGCTTGCCTCTACAATAATTCTGCTCCCTCTTCTTAAAAGCCTCAGTGCCAGAGAACAATGTAGAGCATTCTTTCTTGCAATAGACGCTAATTGTGTTCTTAGTTGGGATCTTGCTGTCATAGCCACAATAACTATGTCATTGTGCAGGGAAGTTGGGTCACAGCCGTTATTGTGCAGCGTAATGAATGCTGTTTACTTGTGATGTGTTGTCGCCTGCATCTGTGGGTGAGAACACGCAGTCACTGTAATTTGTCTGGCGAGGGATCAAACTGGTATAAAATAACATCATCTGTTAAGCAAGTTAGCAGTCACAAGTATTGACCTTTTTTTTAAAATATAGAATTTTTAATGAGAAACTTAGAACAATAGGGATTGAAGATGTGAGAACAGCTACCTAGTGTGTGTTGTGTTATTAACCCCTAGTTTGCAGTGTATCGGGGATCAAGCCAACTGACGTAGAAGTGAAGGCCTGGGAGCCTGCGTCTGCCCTGGCTCAGATCTGGGAGAGCCACTTAACCACAGGAAATCACAGGTTGGATAAGTGACGTCAGTGAGTGGTGTCAGTTGGGAACCAGGCTTCGATGCAGCAAAATGGGTGGATTCTGAAAGCGTTATCATTGTGAACACAATTTCCATGCCTAGTTCTTCCACATCCATAAAGAAAATATTGTTGGAATGTGTTGGTACATGAGAATTTCTGCTGAAGTAAAAGGAAACACTTTGCTCTTTTAAATAACCTTGATGATATTTTGCAAGGATCTTAAGAATCCCAGTTTTGGAGCTGATTATTTTCTTGACTGTCCACATGCTACACACGGTTCCTTTTTCTCCATCCCACTGCCCATGTTTAAGTGCTTTTCGGCTGTTTGCTCATTAGCATTGCTCATTAAAAGTCATCAGGGGAATACATTTCAAAGCAGTCCTTTTTTATACTTGTGTTTTCAAGTTTTGTAACATTCTCAGAAGATATAAATCAAATTATTGCTTAATGTGAAGTTTAACCTAATTTATATTTTTAATATATTCCTTTCTGTTATATTTAGAACATATCTGAATCATTGCTTTTCAGAAAAGTAGATTTTAACAAGTGCAGTGATTTGTATCTTGTGAAGGGAGGGTAAATGATGTTTGATGTGACTAAAGTTTTTACAATTCGGGGTCTTTTTTGTGATCCCAAGGATGTAGAGGTGACAAAGGGAAGTTTTGGAGAGGAGAAATACATTAATTAGTACAGGTGAGGTAAGTAAGAAAGAGATCATCTGCCTATGGCAGATACATTCCTTTTTGTTCATTATTTTAATTCAGTATCAAAATATTAGTAGTAATATATACATATTACTACCTCCAAAAGTTACATAAATAATATGTATGTTCAATGCAGGACATTTGGAAAATACATTAAAAAAAAAAAAAAAAAACCAAGTGATCACTAGTGGTCTCTACATCTGTCATTTAAAATAGGCATTATTAAGTTTCAGTGTAGATATCCTTTTGTTGCTTTGTAGACAGTTATTTCATAAACCTTGTTTTGGGCTCAAAGCCATTTAGAAATGCAGTAGTCATTTTGTTTCTCCCATAATCCAAGAACAAGTTTCCATACAATATTTTTGATCAACATTTTCTGATATTAAATGCACAGAAAAAATAATAGAACCATGAATAATTAATATTAATAAATTTCCCATGATTTCTAAAGATCACAAGTTTCCTTGAGTTTTTTTGACACAGTTTAAAAAAATATTACAAAACACTAAACTTTTATTTAGAAATAGAAAGTAGAAAACATTTTAAATGTAGAAATTCAAAATAAATTTTCACTTTTATGCAGGTATATCGGCCTTAATCAAAGTGAGATTGGTTTACTTTTTTAATGGATGTATAAATAGGACTCTAATTTACAAATTATTTTTACATTTTATTCTTCGAATAAGTAGAAGATATTCTTGTGAAAAGTTGCTTTGTCTTTTTTTAAAAAAATCTCTTCCCCTTCTCCTCCTGACAAATCAACATCTGCTTGTATAGCTAACTGCTGCTGTTTTCTGCTTCTATGACAGCTAGCCGCTGGCGGAGTCTCTTCTCTTCAACTGCCTCACTGGCTTTTCCCTATAGTCCTGTTGCAAGACTCAGCCCTTATAGCAATGGCATTAATACTCCCAGCTTCTCTAAAACCTCAAATAAAGCAATACTAACACCTGAAAAAACAGGTAATATTTCAACTTCTTGACTAGCTGCTTGCTTTGTAATTCAGCCACTAAGAACAGCTTCAGTATCCATCTTTCATTGAAAACCTTGAGGGTAATCTTACCATAATGGGGAGGTTGTACTGTACACTTACTTTGGGTAAAAAAGGCCTCACATTAATTTGTATTCTTACACCATTGATCTGCTGCTCTCAGTTGTGTCGTATGTAGTTATGTGTTTCTAAATGTGTAATGTGCTTTTAAAATTAAATGTCTAATACAGTTTATTTTGTATCCCAATTCAAGATTGCAAGCATTTATATCTTGGTTTTTTTGTTAATTTTAATTTTTCTGACAGTTTTATTAAGCAGAGTTAGAAAAAATAGTCATAGTAGCTTTTTATGAGATGAAGTTCTCATCATTTCCTTATTTGTCTTGGCATTGGTGTGATTCCATTCCTGCAACTTTCTTCTATTTCTTCTTTGGTTCTTTTATGTCAAGCCATTGCTTTTTTTACTTTCATGGGTGGCAGTGAGTCTGCTGTAACTACTCACTGGTCTCAATTCTGAAGGTTTTGTATATATTTTATGTATGTATGTGTGCCTTTTATGTGTGATATTCTTATCCATTTCTAGCACTACTGTTAGTACCCATTAAAGAATAGACCAGATTAAATTTCGGTTTTAAAATATATAATCGGCTACTGTTAGAGACAAGTATGTCTTATCATTAACGAAAAGTATACATGAATATATACGTTCTTATACCATGACTTTAGATATATACTTATCTAATGGGATACAAATTTTGTAGTAGTGAATTTTTTATTGTGATTAAAAAACATGTGAAATCTATTCTCTTAACAAATTTTTTAGCATGCAACACGCAGTGATTTGTTTTTAATTGTGAAAATTGAATTTGAAAACAGTGAATAAATGGTTTTGTATATATGAATTATAAACACATAAAGAGGTACTTGTTATCTGACTTTTACATGATGCTAATAGGTCTTTTTTTGTGACATGAAAACATGAAAAAAATTGTGGACTCTATATATGACTTGTGAAGCATATATAGGTATCAGTTCTTTAGACTAAATAACACACATTTTCTTTGGGTTTCAGGTTACACTTCCAGGGGCTCCCCGCTCAGCCCCCAGTCATCTATCGACAGTGAGCTGAGTACTTCAGAATTGGAGGATGATTCTATCTCCATGGGATATAAATTACAGGACCTCACTGATGTTCAGATCATGGCTCGTCTGCAAGAAGAAAGTACGTTCATCTGTTTTAACTGAAAAGTGAGGTTTCCACTTGGAATAAAAGGGGTGCAGGGAGGCTCAGGCATTTCTCTTCAGGTAACGGGCAGACAGATTCTTTCTGTCATATTGTCCTACTTTTTAAGTGTAGCAGTTGTATGCTTCTCACATGCTCATGAGGTGGCAGAACATAATCTGATCCAAATACATTAGTAGATGTTGCTAGTATTGCCACTGTGGAAACAGGTTGACAGTTTCCTGAAAAGCTAAACATGCAACTTCCATGTGGCCCAGCACCCTGCACTCTTGAGTGTTTATTCCAGACAGCGAAAATTTGTGTTCATACAAAAACCTATACATGAATGTTCTTGGCAGCTTTGTTTGTAATAGCCCAGAACTGGAATTAGCTTAGATGTCCTTCAGTAGGTGAATGGTTACACTACCTGTGGTACATCCATATTGTGGAGTACTACTCAGCAGTTAGTGGTGGGAGCAAACCACTGACACAACGTCTTGCATGAAACTCCACAGAATCCTGCCGAGTGACAGAGTTGATTGCAAGAGAGTGCATATTATATCATTCCATCTGTATAACATTTTGAGATGACAAAATTTCGGAAATGGGTGACAGATAAGTGGTTGTTGGGGGTTAAGGATAGGGCATGGGGTCTTCAGAGGGAGGTGCATGTGGTCATAAAAGGGCAACACAAAGGATTTTTGTGATATTAGAACAGTCCAGTGTTTTGACTGGTGGTGGATGTATGAACCTGTGGGTAATAAGTTGCATAGAACTTAATACTAAAACACACACATGAGTGAAACTAGGAGTATTTGAATAAGATGGGTAGATTATATCACTGCCAATACCTTGGTTGTCATATTGTATAATTTTGTACAGTGTTACTATTGGGGGAAACAGGACAAAAGGCAAGGTATTATTTCTTAGTACTGCATGTGAGTCTACAGTTTTCTTAAAAGTTCAATTTATCTCATGGTAAATTATTATGGAAGATTAATAGAAATGGGACAGTTTATCCTTAGGTTAAAAAAATTACAACACATAATTGGGGAGTAAACTACTTCAAGGGCATTAATGGTCTCAAAAGGCACAATAAGACACAGATGACAGAACTGAGCAAAGCTTGTTTTGGAGTTATCTTTTCAGTCAATGTAAGTAGAAACAGCCAAGTATCATGTAAGCATAGCAATTTCCTGCTCTCAGAACTAGTCAAGGCTACTATGAGAAACATGGTAATGCTTATGCAGGATTTAATAAGATACATTTTGAGGAGAAAAGTGATTATTTTATATCATTAGTGAAAGCAAACTTAAATACTCTTTCTAAAAGTATATGCTAAAAAATTGGATATTCATTTCAGAAAAATGGTCAGGAATAGACTATAAATTGTGGCATTGACAGTGGTTAAATAGTGGGAAACTTGCAGTTGGACTATTTTTAGGTTGTTGCCATTTAGGATGAACTAGAACTATTGAAGTATTGAGGTGTCATGTGCTTTGAAAGAGCTAATGTTAGTAACAAAAAAGAACAAAAGAGAGACAACTTGGTTGGAAAATATTTGTACCTCAGGTTTTAAACTTTGCCTTTGACTTTGAAAGTTGGGATGGAGAGCAGAATGTCTTCCTGCTTGGGCAGAAATGATTTTAATTGTTCTAAGTCATGGCAAACTATTGGTAATTATGATGAATATTTCTTTGAAAATAAAATGAGAATTGCTAACCCTAGAATATCTTTGATTGTAAAATAAGGGTGGAATGGAATTTTATCAGAGTCGGAGGAGATTCCTGATGGATTATTAGATCTGGTTTCGTGGAGGAATAGTAAGTGGACGATTACAAGGGCTGCTACTACGAAGGGTAGGATAAAATGGAAGGCGAAAAATCGTGTTAGGGTAGCTTTATCTACTGAGAAGCCCCCTCAGATTCCTCAATATCTCCTCAATATCTCCTGTTTGAAAAAAGGGATCTTTTGAGGAAATTGATAGATATTGATGGATAAGCTATAGAAGGAGTATTTGGTCTTCACGGGAATTGGGGCAATCTTATTACAAAACAATATATTCGATATCTGTTTGGCAGGTACATGTGTTTATTGTCTTGGGATTTAATAAACTAAAAACAAGATAGTGTATTTGAATAATTTGTTTCTTACAAATTCTTACCATAGCATTTGATTTATTTTAATTTAATGTTAGTGAGATCAGAAAACCGCATAAGAATACCATTTGTTGTTATTTTATAGGCCTCAGGCAAGATTATGCCTCTACTTCAGCATCTGTGTCAAGGCACAGTTCCAGTGTGTCACTGAGTTCAGGAAAAAAAGGGACATGTAGTGATCAAGAATATGACCGATACAGTCTGGAGGATGAAGAGGAATTTGATCATCTGCCACCACCTCAGCCTCGTCTTCCAAGGTGTTCACCTTTCCAAAGAGGGATTCCCCATTCACAGACTTTCTCAAGCATTCGGGAGTGTAGGAGAAGCCCCAGTTCCCAGTATTTTCCCTCGAATAATTACCAGCAGCAACAGTATTATTCACCTCAAGCCCAAACTACAGATCAGCAACCAAATAGGACCAATGGAGGTAGGTTGTATGTCTTTCTGGTATTTGTTATATTTCGATATTTTATATGTGGTCAAGAAATGGTTTTAAGATTAGTATAGATAATTGGTAAATGTTTCCCAGATTTGTTGAGTTCACCCCTATGGACTTTATCAGTTTGATGTACATTTACATCTGTAATTGACAAGCTTCTGATTACATGTCCCAGATTCATAGATTTACAGTTTCAAGAAAATGTACATGACATTGCTGGCTCAGAATAGGTTATAAATGTGCAGCATCTTTATGTTGTTGCAGGCACAGCTGTAGGACAGGCAGGGTTGTGCAAGCCAAGCAGTTTGAGATCGAGCCCCGTGGAGTCAAAGGCTCTGAGTTGTGTTGTCCTTCAGCTTTTGTGCAACCTTCGGTCTCTTACTGCCTGTTTCTAGCACAGAGCTATGGTAAGCATAGAGCGATGCTTGGAGAGGATGCTGCTCTGGCACCTCCAGATTTAGGGAAATTTGGGGTGTGTCATTCCCTGCGATCCCCTGACATCTAGAATTAAGATCTGTCTAGCACTAGGAAGATGGAGGCTGAGATTTGGTGTGGTCGTGGGAAGCTGATCTGTCCTGTCTTCAGAGCAGGTTGGTGTCTGTGTCGTTCTTTTTCTATTGCCCTCTTCATCATTTATCTTTCTTTCCCACTCCCAAGAATTCACCTCCTTACCTTCCAAGAACTGTGGGGAAGCAGTTGTGTAATAGTCTAAGCCTGGTGCATTTTTGCACTAATAAACAGCCAGACCCTCACAAATTTCAAATACTGTGGAGAAACAGGCCACTTAAAAATAATTCATAACTATACAGTTATACCTCTTAGTTATTATATATATCAGTTCTTAAAGTTGGTCCCAGAAGTGATCAAACAGTGTTTTAAAATATTGCTAGACCAAATGCAAATTGTATTAGTGATCAGCTGTTTTCACATTTTAGTTTTTAACCTTTTCTTCTCTGCATTTGCATCATTGATACTCATTGAGATCATTTGGAAAATATTTAAAACTTTATAGTCATAATTTCTGTCATTTTTATTTCCTTCAGATTTCAGGTTTAAAAGAGTGGCTAAAAAATGTCATAGTAACTTACTATATTATAGCTCATGTTATCAGAAAGGCGATGTATTCCATGAGCTGAGTAGAAGTCATAGCATCCCATTAAAATTGAGTGACAAGGCACCTGGAGTTGTTTCTCTAAAGGTTTTGTTCTCAAGTGTTTAGAACATCATAGTCAAGTTGTCAAGCAGATGCTAGCCCTGCATCTTGATTACTATTGTCAGTGGGATCCGTTTCCTCCACCCCACTGTTTTTTGTACTTCAGAAAAGTGGTATTCACTTTCATCAAACACCACTTTGGAAAGGATTAGGTTTCCCTGAAACCTGTGCTGTGATATTCCTCGTAGGAAAGTAGAGACATGTCATCATTTAGATCCCTTTGTGGTAGTTTTATTTTTCCTAAAATAAAACTGGTCTGGTTTCCACAATACAAAGAAAAAATGAAATACAAAGTAGGTTTCTGGGAACAACTATAAAATGTGGACAAAATAATACCTATCTCTGCAATATCTATGAGATAATGTCTATCTCTTAGAAAAGTTAGGTATAATTTCACATCAAACCACCTGGTACATATTCTCTCAACCTAAGTATGTTATAAGGAGTAAATGAAATAATGAATGTTACGTTGCCTGGAGTGAATGTGCTGAACACAGGCTGGTTGTTCCACCCTCCCTTTTGTTTCTAAACTTTTATCAACATATGGCTCCAATGTCCGAGCCTGCCTTTATTACTAGAGAATATTATCTGAACGAAATTGTGAAGAGTGGTAACTTTGAAACTAATCTGTCAAATGTTTTTCTTAGTTATCAAAATAATGTATAGATAGGAGAAAATAATTGTTAAATCGTCAATCCACTTAAAAATAATTTAAAATAAACTAGAAATATATATTTATGGCTTTTATTGCTCCTATACTGCCTAGATTCAAAGAGATGACTCCTACAAGTTCTTAGAATATTTCTTGGAGTTATGAAATTAAAAGGAGCACATTTATAACAACTTGTTAGATACAAAAAAAAAAGTGACTAAATCTTGCAGAATCTTTACCAAGTTTCCTGGAATTTGTAAGGTATGGCAGGGGTTATCAGGGGCATGATGTCGTTATTGTTAGCATAAGGACCTTGCCTGGACCTTGAGTTGACTGCAAGGCTAAATCTAACTGTTTGGTTAGTAACTGAATATCTCCTTTATTCCTAAGGATTCCTGGTCTTTGTTTCGTAGTTGGTGAATTTTGCTGCCTCTTTAATATGAGTGAGCTCATTTTAATGCCTTCCTTGGTCTGTTTCTCCAGTTTCCTGCTGCATCCCAGTCCTTAAAGATTAACTGATTTCTTATGAGGATAGAACTAGCATATTACATTTGGTTTCTTGAACTTTAAAGTATACGTGGTCATTAAAACATTCCAAATTGTTTGACAGGAAAGTGTACCTCATTTCCAGATGGTCTGACACAAGTTGGGTTTAATTAGTACGGGAGTTGGAGTTCACAGCTTCGCTCCCAGAAGAATGTTGTCCTAAATATTTAGACTTGGAAGACTTTATTTTGAAGAGCATATTTCAAGATGAAAGCTTTGTGAAACTGACTTAAATATTAGTAAAGATTGATTTTAGAGATGGGTGCATCTAGATTAACAGATTTAAAGATATAACAACCAAATGTAAAGTGTGAATCTTGATTGGATTGTGGTTTAGGGAAAAAACTTATGAAAAATGTTCTTGGGATGTTTGAAAAATTTTGTGTTTTGATATGCTATTGTTAATTTGTTTTCGTATGATGACAGTATTGTGATTTCATAGAACTTTCTCATTCTCAGGAGGTTGATGTGCATTTAGGGTTAAAGTGTTAAGATGTTTGCAGCTTTTCTATTTAGCAAAAGCAAGCAAATGCATACATGGATTAGACTCCATATTAATATTTCAGTATGAATTAAATATGGCAGAATGGAAACAACTGTATATCTAAGTGGAAAACATACAACTGTTTAATGTGTGATTTTTAAACATTTCTATATGAAAACTATTATAGTAAATAGTTGGAGAGAAACTTTAAAAAGGAGTATGGAAGTTCAATTACTTTCATAAATAGTAGCATATAATTATTTCCCTCTGCCTCCCTGCTGCTTAAAAAATATATGGTGAAGGTTAGGTGTGGTAGCTGATGCCTGTAATCACAACACTTTGGGAGGCCGAGGCAAGATAATTTGCTTGAGCCCCAGAGTTCAGGACTAGCCTAGGCAACATAGCGAGATCTCATCTCTACAAACAATAAAAAAAAATTAGCCGGCTGGTGTGATGTGCGCCTGTAGTCCCAGCTACTCAGGAGGCTGAGGCAGAAGGATCACCTAAGCCCAGGAGGTTAAGGCTGTGGTGAGCTGTGATCGAGCCACTGTACTCCAGCCTGGTCAATAGAGTGAGACCCCAGCTCAGTATATGTGTGTGAAAATAATTTAGTTGTGTAGTGATAGAAGCTCACTTTTTCAATGAGTTTTTGAGATGTTCAGAAGATCTATTTTATCCCTTCTCTTTTAATTCCTCACTTCTGCTATATACTCTTTGCCAATACATACACATATGATATTTGCTACATGTATTAAGTACCTGCTATGTGGGGTTAGGAACTTTAATAGGAATATGAAACATGATTGTTAAAAACAGGCCTCAAGGAGATAATAAGGGAAATAATCAAGAAATCTAACAGTATTTGAGCATTTTTGCTTTAGAAATATACACAGAGAATAAGGATATGGGTGAATGGTGGATACCTCAGCAAGGAGGCATATAGAAAGGCTTCTCTAAGGAGGGGAAAACTGTGCTAATCCTTTAAGTATTATTAGGAGTTATCCAGCTGCATAAAACACCCTTTTCTGGTCTTCTATCACTGTGTTATTTACAATTTCTCATTGTGCTTTCTTATCAAATTTCTTATGTAAGTAAACTTATACTTGGTTAATTTTCTGTCTTTTCTCTAGACCATCTCAGGGGGTTGAAAATTGCTGGACAGGGCTACAGTTAATTAATGGACCAAGTAATGTAGAAGGAGCAGTGTATGAAGAGGGAAAAAGAAGAGATGAGCTTGGTTTTTGCCCTTGAGTGCATTTTGGATTACTATTCAAGTATATACTTTGTTTTCAGATCTAGCTTGAAAGAAAATGACCACAAGCTTGAATGTTCTGATGTGTGAACTTTATGGGGTATATATGAATAAAGATAAAAATATCTTGTAGTTGGAGGGGTGAAAAAAATCTTAAAAATTACAGTGGTTTGTGATCTTCCATGATTTACCTCTACCTTTCAGAATGCTATTTTTTAAAAATTTATTTTATTTTAAGGATGTGGAGTACAGTTAGGTATACAAATGGTCATCATGCAGATAAACAAAATGTTATTCTTTAAGTTCTTTCATTTGGGAGAAACTAAATTTAATTTAAATTTATGTTAGATTTTCTTTCTAGAATCAATAGTGATTGGGGGAAAAGGCTTGAGAAACACTGTCTAGACTGTAAATGCAATGAGAATCAGGACTGCATCTGTCTGAGGCACTGTGGGGTATCCCCATCTCCCACGATATCTGGCATTTAGTTGTATACACAATAAATATTTGTTTTCTTGTTCATCCATTCCTTCCACTAAGTGGGGAAGGGTGTCCTAGCGGAGGGACCAGCTTGCTCACAGTATAAGAATACTCCCTTGTGATCAGGAAGCAGGCTGAGAAGCAGGGGTGAGGGTAACGGGAGCTATGGCAAGAGAAGTCTATAGAGCCTGTGCCTAGAAGGGCCTTATCTAGGCCAAGCTTAGGCTCTTGGGCTTTCAGATGAGGGAGGGGAAGAAGAATCGGAGTTGGAGAAGTTTCAGCAAATGGGTGGGTAGATGTGTGCTTGTGCCCAAGGAAGTGTGGAACTGGCTGGCAGAGCAGAACAGGGTATGTGGACACCAATTAAGATAATTTTGTGGAAATAGAGTGATAAATAATGAGGTCTGAACTAAGTGGATAGTAGAATCACTAAATATTTATAAGGCAGAGTTAATAGATAGGACTTGTAGCCTAGGGAGAAAAGAGGAAGGTGAATCTTAGGAGATTCCTGGAATTTTGAATTAGATGACTGGATAGGGCTACCTTTTATGGATCTTAGTAATGTCGAAAGAAGCAGGTGAAGGGAAGAAAGAAGTGAATGTAGTTTTGTACTTGAATAAGTTTTTGCTAAGTATTAAAATATATCAAATGTTTTCTCAGCTTGAGTAACCGCATATATATACTTTAGTTTTTTAAATATGTATTAATAAAGAAAAAACAGTCTTGTATAGTTGCCATCTTTTAAAAAAATTATTTTTTATGTTTTTTAAATTATTTTTGAAACTAAAAATTAGTTTCAGTTGCTTCGGGGGCTACAAATCGTCTTTGGTCTGGGCTTTAAATGTACTCACCACCCCCCACCTGTGCACGTTGTACCTGATAGGTGATTTTTTTTGTCCCGCCACCTTTTCCCCACCCTCTTCTGACATAGAGAATGGTATAACGGGTACGTGATAGAGTTGCCATCTTGTGGCTGATTTCAAATGTCAGCAACAAGAGATCTGTGTATGACTCTCTGCTGCCCCTTGGTGGTGGAAAATGTCCATGTTGAGAAAAAAAAAATGGAAGCATTCTCTTGGTCTTTTAAGTCTGCAAACATTTGGTGGCACACTCATGAGAGTTAAAACTTTCCAGGAGTTAATGTGGTCATGTTGATGGGATGTGGATATCTTAAGACATCTCAAGTTGGAACTTATTGTTCCAGTAAGTTAAATTTTTTTTGTAAATGGCTGTAAGTTCATTTTCTAACCGTATTTAATATAGTTTTTATCTATTTACTGAATGGGAACACAAAGCCAACTGATGAGAGAGTCTCTCTTTTATAGAACTCTTGTTTTTTCTTTCTTTTTTTTTTTTTCTTTTTTTTTTAGAAAGCAGGATCTATTGAGAGGACTGAAAAACTCCCACAGTGGGAAGGGACCCGAAGGGGTTGCCCTTGTTTTCTTTTAACAATTTATCTGATAGAACTCCTCTGGTTGGAAAGTGTGTTTTCATATACAGTAGGCTAATTCTAATAGCTTGATCATAAACACATTTTCATTTTTTATTGAGCAGCGTCTGATGCTTGTTATTTACTTTTGAAAGCTAGTATTTTAATTGGGTAAAATTCTCTTCTAGATAAGCTCCGAAGAAGTATGCCCAACCTAGCCCGGATGCCAAGTACAACTGCCATTAGTAGCAACATTAGTTCTCCAGTCACCGTGCGAAACAGTCAGAGTTTTGACTCAAGCTTGCATGGAGCTGGAAATGGAATCTCAAGAATACAGTCTTGTAGTAAGTATAACACTTTCTATTTTGGGGGGAATTATTAATTAGCTGTAACACCATTAGGAAAATATCTTACACTTCCCCCTCCTTCTTGTTTACTTGCAAGCACACTAAAGGTTCTCTCCTTGTCTTGTAACTCAATTTTTTTTGTATTTCATCATTACAATTGAGTGGTATTTTCACCAGTGCCTCTGTTATCAATAATTAGTAAGTTATATCTGTAGTCCTTTATATCCAAAGGTAGTAGTAGAAGTACTAAATGGTGATTAATTTATTCACTCATCATACAAGGCAATCTTTTTTTACAAATTTTCCTCTTTTGTGCTGCATGCATGATATCTTACTCTGAAAAAACATGTTTAAGTCTGTCCTGTTGTTACTTTTGTCTGGTTTTTCACCAGTCTATAGTGTTTCTTCCTGAATGAAGTGTTCATTTTAGTGTGTCTGAAGTAGTTTTTATCTCTTCATTTCCGCTTACCCCACATTCTGTTGCTCATTTTCTAAACATTCACCCAGTAAAGAGCAACACAGTGAGCATTAAACCTTGTGCTCTGTCTTCACTTTGTGCAGGGGTGTGCTTTTTCCAGATCCACCCCACCCCCTATTCCTGCTTATGCTTTCTATATGGGTTACTGGGGTTTAGTCTTACACTGACCTTTAGAAAGAAGGCATAAGGTCATAGTGCCAAGTGTGTGTGTGTGTGTGTGTATGTGTGTATATATATATGCATGCAGGTGCTGTCCTTATGTTCTGGATCCTAATCCTTGGTGGGTTTGTTGTTCTAAATATTTTCTCAGTCTGTAGCTCGTCTTTTTACTTTTGTATGTTATCTTAAACATTATTTTTCATTCTGACATAATCTGAGATTTATAAAATTGTTGTCAAAGCAATACGAAGAAGTCCCAAACCCGTTTCATCCAGATCTTCCAGGCTTTAATGTCTTACATGATCCAAACTAGGAATTCTAATTCAGATCTTGGCACCTGTCCGATTGATGGCCTTTTTTGGGCTGAGGGTCAGTCCAGGATCTCATTTTGTCTTTGGTTGTCATGTCTTGTGATCACCTCTAATCTGGGAACATTCCTCAGTCTTTCTTTCTCTTTTCTGACCTTAACACTTTTGAACAGTCCAGACCAGTTAGTAAGTAGAATGCATGTGTACTTGGGTTTGTCTGAGGTTCCCTCACAATCTAATCTGGGCCATGCATTTTTGGCAGAAATACTGAAGAAATGTTTTTCCTGCTTAGTCCAACATATATACATGCTATCTTTTGAGGTACAGAAAGCTTATATTTCATCAGTGTTTTCTCTTTTTTTCTTTTTTTTTGAGTCAGAGTCTCACTCTGTCACCCAGGCTGAAGTGCAGTGGCACACTCACGGCCACCGCAGCCTCGACCTGCTGGGCTCAGGTGATCTTTCACCTCCACCTTCCAAGTAGCTGGAACTACAGGCCCGCACCACCATGCCTGGTTAATTTTTTGATTTATTGTAGAGATGAGGTCTCGCCAAGTTGCCCAGGCTGGTCTCAAACCCGTGGGCTCAGGCAATCTTCTCACCTCGGCTCCCAAAGTGCTGGGATTATCGGCGTGAGCTACGGCACCCAGCCAGTGTTTTTTTAATTGAGATTTTATGTCTTGCATATGAGACCTTTTTGTTTTTTTGAGTCATAGTCTCACTCTGTCACCCAGACTGGAGTGCAGTGGCATGATCACGATTACCACAGTCTTGACTTGCTGGGTTTAGGCGACCCTTCTGCCTCAGTCTCCTGAGTAGCTGGAACTCCAGGCGAGCACCACCATTTCTGGATAATTTTTTGATCTATTGTAGAGACGAAGTCTCACCAAGTTGCCTAGGCTGGTCTCGAACTCCTGGGCTCAGGCAACCCTCTGACCTTGACCTCCCAAAGTGTTGGGATTACAAGGCGTGAGCCACCGAGCCCGGCCCAGACTTTATATAACATCCTATCCTATCCCAAGTTCACGAAGAAATTCTTATATATTTTCTCCTAAAGATTTTAATGTTTTGCCTTTTGCACAAGGTTGTTAATCCATCCAAAGTTTAAGTACATGATGATGCAATACAGGGATATAATTTTCATTTTCTACATAGGAGCTGCCGATGTTTACTGGCCACTTGAACTTCCTGCATTACACTGTTATTCTTTATCCACTTGCCTATTAGGTTGTTTGTCTTGTACTTATTGGTCTGCAGGAACTCTATCTATAGAGACCAGCTTTTTGCTAAGGCCGCCATTCCTTCATGATTATTTAATGGGTGCAGCCCTTTTTTAGTGAATGCCAGAACCCTGCACAGAACAGCTTATCACTGAGTAAATTTCAGTAAGCCCAGGGTGACTCAGAGGGTCCTGGTCCCGCCCTGTGGAGGCCACAGCTTCATCTGAAGCAAGGCATTGGGAAGACTCCCGTTTTCCTTGGCATTCTGTGGCCCTTGAGTGACCCCTGCCTCGTCTCCCCACACCCCAGGCTGACCCCGGGCTTGTATGACCTGGGCCGCACTGTCCTCTGCCTCGACTACATGGTTTTCACGCTGCGGCTGCTGCACATCTTCACGGTCAACAAGCAGCTGGGGCCCAAGATCGTCATCGTGAACAAGATGGTGAGGGTCGTGGGCTGTCGTGGGCAGAGCCAGAGGAGGAGCGGCCTGGGGCTGTTAGACTGGGTTCCGTCGAATGCCCCCTCGGCGGGAAGGGCGTGGCTTTGGGGAGCAGGGGGCGTGGCTTTGGGGCGAGGGGCGGGGCGACGGTGGGGAAGGGCGGGGCCAGGCTCGGCCACATCTTCCTCTCCCTGCAGATGAAGGACGTGTTCTTCTTCCTCTTCTTCCTTGGCGTGTGGCTGGTTGCCTACGGGGTGGCCACGGAGGGGCTGCTCAGGCCCCAGGACGGCGACCTCTCGAGTATCCTGCGCCGCGTCTTCTACCGGCCGTACCTGCAGATCTTTGGGCAGATCCCCCAGGAGGACATGGACGGTAGAGGGGCATGACAGGGCGTGGCACCCTCCTTCTGAGACTGTCGCCCTTCCCCGGTCTCTGTAACCCATCTCTCTAAGAAAACGTCTCTGAGTCTCTGTCTCCCCCTTTCTCTGATTCTCAGAGCGACCCCCGCACACTCCCCACTACCCTCTCCATGGGACATCATTCCCCTTCTGTGTCTCCTGGCCCTTCTTCCCTCTGGGTCTCCAACTTTCTGTCTTCCTTGGATCTCTGGCCCTCTGGCCCCATCTCTGTCTCCCTTCCCAGTGGCCCTCATGACGCCCAGCAACTGCTCCTCAGAGGAGGGCTTCTGGGCCAAACCCGATGGGCCCAAGGCCGGCTTGTGCGTCTCTCAGTATGCCAACTGGCTGGTGGTGCTGCTCCTCGTCATCTTCCTGCTGGTGGCCAACATCCTGCTGGTCAACTTGCTCATCGCCATGTTCAGGTGAGGCCTGATTGCTCTCTGGTCCCACCTCATCCAGCGTGACTCTTGACCCCATCACAACTCTTGAACCCATCGAATCCACTGTCTTTAGTTCCTGAACTCTGACTCAAACCTAATGCTGGCTTGTCCCCCAACCCAGTCAAACCTTGCTCCTGACATGGACTTTGGACTGATACTCTCCTTAAGCCCTGGCTGAACTTCTTTTTTTATTGTAAAAAAATACACATAAGCCAGGTGCAGTGGCTCATGCCTGTAATCCCAGCATTTTGGGAGGCCGAGGCGGGGGATTGCTTGAACCCAGGAATTCGAGACCAGCCTGGCCAACATAGCAAGACCTCATCTTGTTAATTAAAATAAAATTTTTAAAAAGAACTTTATTTTTTGCCATGGGTGAATAATATTCATTGTATGGCTAGACCACATTTGGTTTAAATACTTATCTTTTGGTGGACACTTGAGTTGTTTCCACCTTTTGAATAATGTTTGTTGGGACTTTGGCATAGAATTCCACTTATACGAAATTTTAGACTAGGCAAATTCATGGAGAGAGAAAGTAGATTTGAGTTTGCCAAGGCCTGGGGGAAGGGAATATGGGGAGATATTGCTGAATGGATACACATGTTCTGTCTGGGGTTATCAAATGCTTTGGAAATAGTTGTGATGGATGCAGAGCATCGTCAAGGTATTAATGCCACTGACTTGTACACTTAAAAATGGTCAAAATGGCAAATTTTATAATATATATATGTTACCACAATTTTTTAAAGTTCGGTCCAGGTGTATAATCCTAGTGCTTTGGGAGACCTAGGCGAGAGACTTGCTGGAGGCCAGGAGTTTGAGACCAGCCTGGACAACATAGTGAGACCCTGTGACTACAAAACGTTTTAAAAATGTAGTCTCAGCTACTTGGGAGGCTGAAGTGGGAGGATTACTTGAGCTCAGAAGTTCGAGGCTACCATGAGCCACTGCACTCCAGTCTGAGTGACATAATAAGACACTGTCTCTAAAAAAAACAAAAACAAAACAAAAACAAAAAAAGTTCAGCCTGGGCTCAGAGAGAGGATTTGAATCCCTGTTGTTATTGCTTTGGAGTGTATATGTGGAAGTGGAATTGTGGTCATATGGTCATTTTATTTTTAGCTTTTTGAGAAACTGCCCAACTATTTCCCAAGCAGTGGTGCCATTTTACATTCTAACCAGCAGGGCATGAGGGTTCTAATTTCTCCACATTCTTCCCAGCACGTGTTCTTTTCCTTTTGTAGAAATATAGTCATGCTTTTGGGTGTCAAGTGGTGTCTCATTGTGGCTTGAATTTGCATTTCCCTAAGTCTGTTCATGTTGAGCATGTGCCCTTCTTTTCTTTCTTTCTTTTTTTTTGAGTCGGAGTCTCACTCTGTCGCCCAGGCTGGAATGCAGTGGCACACTCACGGCCACTGCAGCCTCGACCTGCTGGGCTCAGGTGGTCCTTCCACCTCAGCTTTTCAAGTAGCTAGAACCACAGGTGCATGCCACCATGCCCAGATAATATTTATTTTTTATTTTTTATTTATTGTAGAGACGAGGTCTCACCAAGTTGCCCAGTCTGGTCTCAAATCCCTGAGCTCAGGCAATCCTCTTGCCTCGACCTCCCAAAGTGCTGGGATTACAGACTTGAGCCACCGCACCCAGCTATGTCCTTGTTTTCTATGCTATTATGTTTTCTATGTCCTTGTCAGCTACTTATGTACCTTCTTTGGAGAAATGCCTCTTCAAGTCTTTTGCCCATTTTTATGTTAGGTTGTCTTTCTTTTTGTTGAGCTGTAGAACTTCTTTATATATCCTAGGTATTAAACTATCAGAGTTACGTTTTGCAAATATTTTGTCCCGTTCTATAGGATATCTTCACTTTTTGATAATGTCTTTTGATGCACAAAAGCTTTTAATTTTTATGAAGCCCTATATATATTTTTTTCTTTTGCTGTGTATACTTTTTATGCTAAGTACAGTACCTCTTGCCAAATATGAGGTCATGAAGACTAACTCCAATGTTTGCTTCTAAGAGTTTTATGGTTTTAGCTTTTATATTCAGGTTGTTGGTCCATGTTAAGTTAATTTTTGTGTATGGTGTGAGGTAAGGGTCCAGCAGCATTCTTTGTGCAGGTGGAAATCCATTCTTCCCAGGACTATTTGTTGAAGACTGTTCTTTCCCCATTGATTGGACTTGGCATTGTAGTTAAAAATTGGCCATTCTATTAGTTTTCTAGGGCTGCCAAAGTACTGAAAACAACAGACATGAATTGTCTCACAGTTCAGAAAGCCAGAAGTCTAAAATCAAGATAATCAGCAAAGTTGGTTCCTTCTCAGGGATGTGAGGAAGAATCTGTTCCATGCTCTCCCCTGGCTTCCAGGAGTTTTCTGGTGATCTTTGGCTTGTAGATGCATCATTGAAATATCTGATTCCATCTTTCCTGTGTGTGTGTGTGTGTGTGTGTGTGTGTGTGTGTGTGTCCAAATTTCCCCTTTTATAATGACATCAGTTATATTGGGCTAGAGACCACCCATTGTAACTTGATCACCTCTGTAAAGGCCCTATTTTCAAATAAAGTCACATTCTGAGGTACTAGGGCTTAGCAATTCAACATATCTTTTTTTTTTTTATTTGGTCAGAAAAAGTTTATTTAGAAAGTAGATCAGAGAAAAAGGGTAGACCCACCTCTCCAAGATTAGAGAGGAGGCCAGTTGCTTAAGGAACGTTTGACCCAACATATCTTTTTTAGAGGGCTATAACCCCACCCACAATACTTGTAGACTATTGAATTTGTTTCTAGACTTTCAATTTGATTCCATTGGTCTGTCTATTCTTATGCCAGTACTGCACTGTTTTGATTACTGTAGCTTCATAGTAAATTTTGACATTGGGAAATGTATGTCTTCTGGCCTTGTTATTTTTCAAGATTGTCCTGGCTGTTCAAGGTCTCTTGCAATTCCACATGAACTTCAAGATTGGGTTTCCATGTCTGCAAATAAGGTTGTTGGAATTTCCATGGGGATTGCATTGAATCTGTATAGATTGCTTTAGGTATTGACATTTCATTTAGATTTTTTTTTTTGAGTCAGGGTCTTACCCTGTCACCCAGGCTGGAGTGCAGTGGCACATCACAGCTACCACAGCCTCAAACTGCTGGGCTCTGGTGATTTTTCTGCTTGCCCCAGCCTTCCAAGTAGCTGGAACTACAGGTGCACGCCACCACGCCTGGCTAATTTTTTTTTTAGTTGTAAATACAAAGTCTCGTCAAGTTGCCCAGGTTGATTTGGAGCCTCTGGGCTCAGGCAGTCCTCTCTCCTTTGCCTCCCAAAGTGTTGAGATTACAGGCGTAAGCCACTGCACTTGGCAGATCTTATTTTGTAGTTTTCAGTGTACACGTCCTTTCACCTTCTTGGTTACATTTATTCCTTGGTGCTTTATTTTTTAGATGTTATTGTACATTGAATTGCTGTCTTTCTTTTTTGGGTTGTTCATTGCAGGTGTATAGAAACACAACTGATTTTTATGTGGTCTTGAACCTGCATCTTTGCTAAATCTGTAACCCTAGTAGCTGTTTTATGGTTCCCCGGGATTTTCTATATATAGGATCATGTCATCTGCAAATAGAGATATTTTTACTTCTTTCTTTCCAATCTGGATGCCTTTTTTTTTCTTGTTTAATTGTTTTGACCAGAACTTCCAGTAAAACATTGAACAGCAGTGGTAAAAATGGACATCCTTGTTTTGTTGCTGATCTTAGGGGGAAAGATTTTAGTCTTTCACTACTGGGTGTGATGTTAGCTTTGGGTTTTTCAGAAGTACCCTTTGTCATGTTGAGAAAGTTTTCTTCTATTCCGAGTTTAAGTTTTTTTTAATCACGAAAAGCTGAATTTTGTCAAATGCTTTTTCTATGTTTTGAGATGATCATGTGCCCCCCCTCACCATTTGTTCTATTAACATGGTGTATTACATTGAGTCAAGATTGAAGTTGGGCTCAAAAGTCAACCTGTACACAAATAACTGAAATCAGAAATGAAAATGGAGACATCACTACTGACCTTACAGAAATGAAAAGGGTCATAAGAGAATACTATCAACAATTGCATGTCAGTCAACAAATTAGATAAATTAAATGACAAATTTCAAGAAATACAAACTACCTAAACCAAGTACCCTTGGTTTCCTAGAATAAATCCCACTTGGTCACGGTGTATAAGGTTTGCTAGTATTTTTTGAAGATGTTTGCATGTATATTCATAAGGGATATTGGTCTGTAATTTTCTTGTGACATCTTTATCTGTTTTCGTTTTATGGTAATGCTGACTTCATAGAATGAGTTTGAAGTGTTCTTTCCTTTTCTGTTTTTTGGGGAAAATTTGAGGAGCACTGTTGTTAATTATTTGTTTGATAGCACTCACAGGGCAGCCATCAAGTCCTGGACTTTTCTTTATTGGAAGGCTCTTGATTAGTGGTTCAATCTCTTATGATACGTTTATTGAGATTTTCTATTTCTTCCTGAGTCAGTTAAGGTAGTTTGCATTTCTTGAAATTTGTCCATTTAATTTATCTAATTTGTTGACTGACATGCAATTGTTGATAGTATTCTCTTATGACCCTTTTCATTTCTGTAAGGTCAGTAGTGATGTCTCCATTTTCATTTCTGATTTCAGTTAT
>CAUYQG010189375.1:0-56604 GCA_963574415.1 Tarsius wallacei | reverse complement strand
GAAGGATCGCTGGAGCCCAGCAGGTCGAGGCTGTGGTGGCCGGGAGCGGCCACTGCACTCCAGTCTGGGCGACAGAGTGAGACTCCAATTCAAAAAAAATAAAAAAGATCTGCATCTATGATAAGTTTATTTCACACTTGTAGAAATTTTAACCAGTGTGATTAAGGTAAGAAAATAAAATTAAATTAAAAGCATTATATTGGAAAAAGAGAAATAAAACCCTCCCTATTTATAAATGACATTTTTATCTGTGTGTACACCCCTTCCACCAAGCAATCTGAAAACAAAAAACAAAACTCTCCTATAGGACAAATGAGTTTTTGCAAGATCAAAAGACAGAAAGTCAACTACAAAAATCAAGAAATTTTAATATTTACAATGAAATATAGAAAATCTAAATTAAAAACATAATACCATTTATAATTGATCCTCTCAATTAAATAGATATAAATCTGGGGAAAAAAACAAATAAGATCTGTTTGCTGAAATGGAAAGGTAATTATTGTGAACAAACTAGGATTTTTACATAGGTCAAGGCTGGGTTTCAGTTTTAATTATTTTCAGTTTACATCTGATTTCTGGAAAGGGATCATCCTGTTCTGGAATTTTGTTCATTCAGGCTTCTTTAGGACTAGAATCAAGATGATACTACTAAACTAATAACAGCCCATAGTGTAATTTTCCTAATTGCCTCTGAAACATACACTTCTAGGGGGAAATATTTACCTAGAAAGAAAATTATCATTCACTGCTTGACATTGCTAATTTAAGAATTTGAATCACATTGCTTTCATGGTAAAATAAGTATGTCAACAAGCTGTTAGCTAATCCCATCATTCTTCTAGTTAAACATCTTGGAGGTTGGGTGTGGTGGCTCTCACCTGTAATCCCAGCACTTTGGGAGGCCAAGGCAGGAGGATCGCTTAAGTCTAGGAGTTTGAGACCAGTCTGGGCAACAGAGTGAGACCCTGTTGTTACAAAAGAAAGAAAAAAAAAAGAGAAGGAAGGAAGGAAGGAAGGGAAAGAGAAAGAAAGAAAGCAAGAAAGGAAGGAAGAAAGGGAAAGAAAAAAAGGAAAGAAGAAAAAAAGATGCAAAAAAGGAATCACAATCTTGGTATAATATATGATATATGTAAATCATAAATGTGACATTTTTGGCATGTGATTTGTAAAGAAGGTAATAACTCAAACTCTGAAGGGATGACAACTTTCACAATAAGTCACCAATCATAATGAGAATGAGTTCAGGCGTGTTGGCTCACAATTGTAATCATAGCACTTTTTTTTTGTTTTGAGTTGGAGTCTCACTCTTGTCACCCAGGCTAGAGGGCAATGGCATGCTCCCGGCTGCTGCAGCCTTGACCTGTTGGGCTCAGGCAATCCTTCCACCTCAGGCTTCCAAGTAGCTGGAACTACAGGGACTTGCGACCATGCCTGGCTAATTTTTTGATTTATCGTAGAGATGGGGTCTTGCCAAGTTAGTTGCCCAGGCTGGTCTTGAACCCATGGGCTCAAGCAATCCTCTCACCTCGGCCTCCCAAAGTGCTGGGATTATAGGTGTGAGCCACCGTGCCCAGTCTAATCATAGCACTTTGGGAGGCCAAAACGGATCTCTTGAAGCCAGTGATTGTGATACTGCACTCCAGCCTGGGTGACAGAGTGAGATCCCAACTCAAAAAACAAAAAAGAGGAAAAAATTTATTTATTTACAGGGGCAGGAAGGAAGGTAACTTTTAAGGTCAGTAGTGCTCAATCTGGGCTCTTTATAGGTTGAAATGGGGATACCAGAGCTATTTACAGCATTTCAGAAAGACTAAGACAAGCAGCATATCCCCTCACCAACAAGATTATGCAAGATTTTATTTAATAAATGCAATCTGTTTTTTGGACCAAAATCTTTCAAAATAACAGAACGTGAGGGCAAGAGGAAAATGTCAAAAACAGCATTTTTGCTTAGTACTTGCATGTTCTAGGAAAGAGACCATTGAAAAGTTCTGCTCATATAAGCAGCTAATAAGCCAACTCTGTCTCATCAAATATACTACTAACCCACAACTTACATTAACAGTTGGATTTTTATTACATTCTGAGAAAACTTTATATATTTTTTCCAAGAATGAAAGTCATTCCTAAATTCTAAAAGATTGCTCTCTAAGCACTCATAGTTTTGAATTTGCACTTTTATTTTGCAAATGTTATTATTATTATTATTATTATTATTAATATTATTATTTTGAGTAGGTTTCTCACTCTGTCACTCAGGCTGCAGTACAGTGGCATGATCATGGCTTACCACAGCCTTAGCCTTCTGGGCTCAAGCAATCCTTCCATTACAGCCTCCCAAGTTGCTGGGACTTTGGGCATGTGTCATCACGCTTGGCCAGTTTGTTGTTGTTGTTGTTGTTGTTGTTTTTAGAGACAAGATCTCACTTGCCTAGGCTAGTCTCAACTCCTGTGCTCAAGCAATCCTCTTACCTAGGACTCCAAAGTGCTAGGATTATAGGTGTGAGTCACCACGCCCAGCCTATTTATTTCAAGTGTTTCTTAATGTAAATCAAGTTACATCAATATATTAAAAATAGTAATTGACAGGTGCAAAAGAATCATACTCAGTAATTGAATAAACAAAAAGTATATATCCAGGACCAGAGAATGCTGACAGATACACACTTATAAGTAAAGAACTAGAACGTAAAACCAATGTCTCTGTAATAGGTAAAATAGTCCTATGTGTTGTAGTTTCTGATAGCAAACGGTCAAGTTTAGGCCACACAAATTTGAGGGTGTAATTCTTACCTTTCCTCTTCTGTCCTCCGTACCACCTCCCAATTAAAAAAAATTGTTTATGGTTTTTGCAGAGGTGGAATATATGACCAGAAGTGACTCCCATAGTCTGTAACTTCTACACAAGAAATTAACTGCTGGCATTCTCCTTACCTCTCTCCTTATCCCAGAGCTAAAGTAAACAAAAATTTATTTTCCCTAAATAATACTGGAAATCCCTGGGCCCGTACTTGCTTAGACAAAGTGAAATAGCATATTAAAAATAGTAATATGACAATAATTACTTTAGATAAATTATCACCATATAATAAATCTATCACATATAAAAAAGAAAAGAGGATAATCTGTTGTGACATTTCATAAGAAATAAAAACCAGAAACTGTATTTCATATTGATTTATTTTTATTTTCAATTGACTTGGTTTATGTTTAATACATGATCAACTACACAGTAGTGTCATCCCTCAGCTCATAACACAAAAATTCAACTTATATACATACTTTCGAAACACTTTTGTATAAGTTGAGATAAACGTACTCAATGCAATCTAGCAAAACACTTTTCTTTTAACTTTAATACTATCCTAAATGTTTACTACTGAAAAAAAAAGAGTTTAAATTTTCACAGAATTTAAGGTGATAAACATGTTTTTAAAAAACTTAACTTGGCTTTTTATTTCTGGGTTCAACAAGAGTAGAAAAAGGATTAACTGTGTAGTTTGAAAACAAACTCCCATGAAAGCTTATTTTATGTCAATTATGAAGCAGTTTTAGGGTTGAGGCATTTCAGTGTTTAGTTTTTGGGATTCTCCAGAAATCATTTAGCATGAAGATTTTTCTCCTGTTAAACTTCTCATGTGAAGTCCTAAGCTGGTGCCAAATCTGTCCTACCACCTACCTAGTCATTGTTGTCTCCTAAGTGTTATTCATAGAAACTTAAACAGATTAATATCATTTAAGATCTCTCTACTAAGTAAAACACAACATTGACATGAAAAAGGAAAACAAAAAGTTACAAAGGAAATTAAAAGAAAAAACAAAGCCGAGGGACAAGTACATTTTTGCTTTTAAGATCATAAATAAGATCAGGGCAGAGTTGCTGTATGAATTGCACATGGTAATTAGAAAGAGTAACCTTCTAGATGGGTAAGACTGAAAAAATTTAATTAAAAAGGTAAGATTTGTCTAGTTGGAAGTTTTATAGCATTCTCAAAATAAGTTTAAGCAAACAAATATACATATTTTAACCTTCAATTGCTTTGGTTCATATTACATGGCCAACTAAGCATTATATATAAAATGTTATATACACGCACAAACACACACACACACACACACACACACACACACAATGTGTGTGTACACTCACACATACATTAATTATTAGTTTCCTAGGACTGTCTTAACAAAGTAGCACAAATTGTACTGTTGAAAACAACACAACTTTATTTTCTCACAGTTGTGAGGACTAGAAGTACAAAATCAAGGGTCAGCAGAGTTGTGGCTCCTCTGAAGACTACAGGGAAGTACCTGTCCTTTCTTCTTCCTAGCTTCTGTTGGTTGCCTACAACTCTTGCTGTTTCTTGGTTGAGAGACACATCACTTTAACCTTTGCCTACATCCTCACATGGTGTTGAGAGACACATCACTTTGACCTTTGCCTACATCCTCACATGGTGTAATCCCCCTTTTTATTATTTGTCTGCATTTTCCTCTTCTTATAAAGATGATAGTCATTGAATTAAGGTGTACCCTAATCCAGTATGAATTCGTATTAACTTCATTACATATACTAAGTTGTATTTCCATTTAAGGTCACATTCACAGGTACTAGAGGTTATGCCTTAACCATATCTTTGGGGCGGGGGGCATATTTCAACTCACAGTTGAACAGGCTTTGCTAAAATGGGCTTTCAGATAGCAGAAATACAGGTTAGGGAAGCTGAAACAAGTTGGAACATGGCTTTGAAAATAAGTGTCTAAGATCTTAACTGTGAATTAGAAAATTTTATATCTGTACCTAGCAAGCTACCAAAAAACAAAGACTTTGGTTCCAGAAGCATTAAAAATAAAGTAACTAGCCATTAGTTTATTCAACTAATATTTCTTGAACATTTATTGTATAAAAAATAGTGTGAACAGAGTGATAAAGAACATAAGATTTTCTTTCAAAGGCTCACAACCTAGAAAAGAGTTTGGCAGGTAAACAATTACAACACATTTTATATAATGATCAGATTGGAATTTTAAAAAGATTTCTTCACAGCAGGGAGAAGAGTGAGTTGGAATAAGCAGCAGCCAAGAGACCAGTTAGAAAGGCATCATGCTGATTTTATGACAGAAAACAGAGAAAGTTGCAGAGAATAGGTCATGTTAAAAATGACTGTAAGGGCAGAGAGAGAGAGATCTTCAGAAGATCCTGTGACTGGAAAAATTGTCTCAAGTTCCAGCAACCAATCCTGCAAAATTACCTTCAATTACACTCATCTTTTCCTTCATGTCCTTGTGGCAATGGAAGAAATCCTTTATCTTTACTACATTTTTCTTCTTCTGCTTTGAACTCTGTCCTATCCCCTTCTGCCTTCTGAGTAATCTAGCTCTATTAGTTACATTCTTGCTCCTAGACAACAGCCTCCTGTTGCTCTCTGTCATCAGCATTTGAACATGCTCAAGACCATTACAATAGTAATAATAACCACCACCACATCTACCACCCTTTACAGACCTCAGTACCCCAGCCAAATATTGTCTTATATCTTCTGTTGGCAGCCATATTTATAAGAGACGTTGTTTACATTTGATAATTTCAATCGCTCTTCTCCAACATATTTCTTAATCTACTGCCATTTTTCTTACAATTCCTCTGAAATTGCTTTTATCCCATCTTCTAGCCAACTCTCTTTGATAAATCCAGTTGACACTTAAATCACTTACTTCCCCTAATCTCTCTGCAACATGTGACAATTTTGACTTCTCTCACTGTCTTTGTATATTATTTTACCTTGGTTTTTGTTGTATCAATTGTAGTCCTCCTTTCTTTCTTTCTTCTTAGTTTTTCCCTGTGTTGTTTCTTATCTATTATGTTCCTAAAATTCAATACTTTATATTAGCTCCCTTCTCTTCTTGGGCAGATATATTCTTTTCTTGTATCAAATTATCATTTGTATACTGATGATCTCCAATTTTGTCTCCAATTGAGATTTCTCTTGAGCTTCAGATCTGTATTTCCAACTGCCAAATGCTACTTGGCTACCTCATTGGTACCACAAATTTAGTATGTCCAAAACTGAACTCATCTCCTCCTTTAAATCTTGTTTTTCCTGTGATCCCTATACTAACACATGGTAGCACTCCCTATCCAAACACACAAACCAACTACCAGAGTATCAAGATTAATTCCTCTCTCTCTCTCTGTCTCATTCCCTTCTTCCATCTCTTCCTTCCTCTTTCTTTCACATCTCCCACATTCTACCCTTAATGTCGCTGTTGCTACTGTAGTCCCGGCACTGTAACAATAACTCTTGCAAATTTCTTTTTCCTAAAAGAATTCAACTTTATTCATGATATATACCTCTCCCAAACTGCCCATGGGACCTAAGGGAAGTTAATTCCATCTTCAACTCTAGGGACAAGACCTGATTCAACCATCTAGTTATTGTAATCATATGCCTCCTGGCAATGATTAATTTAGAACCTTACGTTTAAGTCAATCTGGTAATTATTTCTTATGCAATTATTATGGTTACAGTAATGGACAGGTAACCAAAATTGGTCTAACCAGACTGAAAAAAAAAATTTTTTTTTCAAAGTTAGGAAGAGAATTGTCTATCTCCCACTGCAAGCAATGCAGCATGTTGCCTCTGCTGCTACAACAGATACTGCTGCTACAACAGATATTTTATTAGTCTCTGAAACTTTTTTCTTAAAAGGGGTCTCACACTGTTTTCCAAACTGGTCTCAAACTTGGGCTCAGGCAATCCTCTCACCTCAGCCTCCCAAAGTGCTGGGTTTACAGACATGAGACGCACTCTGGGCTTCTCTTAAAGTTCTTTATAACAGTTACATACATCATATTTACATACATCTGTAAGAGAATATAATATCAATAAATAATATTTGAGAATTTACGATAGGTTATACATATTTATATATATAATCTGTAATTTGGCATTTTAAAAAGTTTTATTTATAAGAATTATTGTTTAATAGCTATACTTCAATTTCATTCACTTTCATACAAAAATGGTTTTATTGCAAAAATATAAACAATGTATTTATGCATTATCTTATTTATTATCATGTCTATTGTTTCTCTTATTTCCCAATACAAACCAAATGCTTCTATAAAAGGTATTTATTAATTAGAAAGTGACTGCATATGCCCAGAGAAAGATGCAAACTCAGAAAAGACTGAGAGGACCATAAGTTTAAGCAGATTCTTGGCACAGAGACAATCTAAAATAGTTCAAGAAATAACACCTTGGGTAAGGTGAGTAGTCTGATTTTTAGTGTTACCACATTATTAGATTCAAATGTCCAATTTTCAATAAAAATAATCCCAAATCATACCAAGAAACAGGAGATAAAGCTCATTTCAAGGAAAAAAAAAATAAACAGAAATTTTCCCTGAAAAAAGACCTGATAGAAGAGGTGCTAAACAAACAAACAAACAAAAAAACTTTAAAATAATTGTCTTAGAAAAGCTTAAACAACAAAAGGAAGACATGGAGAAAGTAAAAAAATTGATGTAAAAACAAATGAAAATATCAATAGTAAGGTAGAAAACCTAACAAGAAACCAATAGGAAATTCTGGAACTGAAAATTAATTACAATAACTGAAATGAACATTCACTAGAATTCAAAAGCATATTTGAGCAGGCAAAAGAAAGTAGCAGTGAACTTAAAGATAAGATCATGAAAATTATGAATTGTAAAGAACAGAAAGAAGACTGAAGAAATGTGAACAGAATTTAAGGGACCTGTAGTACACCATCTTGTGGACAAATATGTACATTGTGGGAATCTCCAAAGGAGAAAAGAGAGAAAAGGGCAGAGAGATTATTTTAGGAAATAATTTGATGAAAGGCATTAATATAAGCATCCAAGAAGCTCAATGAACTTCAAGAAGGATGAACTCAAACAAATCCACATTGAGACATATTTTCATCAAACTTTTGAAAGACAGAATCTTGAAAGCAGGAAGATAAAAATGACATCTCAAATAAAAGGACTTCTCAATACAATTATAAGCAGGTTCTTTTTTTTTTTTTTTTTAATCAGAAACTTTGATAACCAGAAGACAACCGGCTGATTTATTCAAAATTCTGAAAGTAAACATGTAATGGTGGCTTATGCCTATAATCCCAGTGCTTTGAGAAAGAGAAACAGGAGAATAGCTTGAAGCTAGGAATTTGAGACCAGTTTGAACAACAAGCAGGACTCTGTCTTTACAAAAAAAAAAAAAGGATTAATTAGACAGGTGTGGTAATGCATGCCTATAGCCCCAGCTACTACAAAAGCTAAGGCAGGAGGATTGCTTAAGCCCATGAGTTCAAGACTGCAGTGAGTTATCATTACACCACTGCACTCCAGCCTAGGTGACAGAGTGAGATCCATTCTCTTAAAAAGTAAAAATAAATAAATAAATAAAATTAAATAAATAAAAAGAGTCAACTATGAATCCTTCATCCAGAAAAATTGTCCTTCAAAAGTGAAGAAGCTAAGACATTCCCAGGTAAACAAAAGCTAATAGAGTTTGTTCATTGTCAATAGACCTACCCTGCAAGAAATGCTCAATAAAGTACTGTAGAGTAAAATAAAAAAACACTAAATAGGCCTGGCTCAGTGGCTCAGCCTGTAATCCCGCACTTTGGGAAGCCGAGATGAGTGAATTGCCTGAGTCCGCGGGTTCGAGACCCACCTGGGCAACTTGGCGAAACCTCATCTCTACAATAAATCAAAAAATTAGCCGGGCATGGTGGCGCTCGCCTGAAGTTCCAGCTACTTGGAAGTCTGAGGCGGAAGGATCTCTGGAGCCCAGCAGGTCGAGGCTGCGGTGGCCGGGAGTGTGCCACAGCACTTCAGTCTGGGCGACAGAGTGAGACTCCGACTCAAAAAAATAAAGACACTAAATAGTAATTCAAAGATGTATTAATAAATAAAGATTTCAACTAAGTTAAATACATGGAAAAATTTTAAAGCTAGTATTGCTGCAACAGGAGTTTGTACCTTCTCTTTGTTTTCTACTTGATGTCAAAGACTAACACATTTTTAAAACATTATTAATCTAAAAGTTACTATTATTGACTTTGATTTGTAACTTCACATTTTGTCTTCTATATAATTTAAGAGACTAATTAATTTAGAAAACATTATTAGTTTATGTTTTGGGGCACATAATGTATAAAGATAAAATTTTGTGAACAACAGCAAGGGTTGAGAACATATCTGTTAAAGGAACAGAGTTTTGTATATTATTGATGTTAAGATGGTGTAACTTCAGATTAGGGTGTTGTAACTTTAGGATGTTAAAAGCTATCCCTATGGTAACCACAAAGGAAACAGCTATAGAATATATACAAAAGTAAATGAAAAACAAATGTAATTTTTTTATTACAAAAGAAAACCCAGGAAGTCAAGGCTGCACTGAGCTGTGGTCACGCCATTGCACTCCAGCCTGGATGACAGAGTGAGACTACAAATCCAAAAGAAAGAAAGAAAGAAAGAAAGAAAGTAGAAAAGGAGGAACAAACTAAATTCAAAGTAAAGATAAACAAAATAGAGAATAGAAAAAATAATATTAAAAAATCAATAAAACTAAAAGTAGTTTCTTTGAAAAGATCAACAAAATTGGCAACCTTTTAGGTAGATGACCTAATAAAAAATAAAGAGAAGGCTCACATTACTAAAATTAAATGTGAAAAGTAGGGCATTACTACCTATTCCACAGAAATAAAAATAGAGTATTATGAATAATTATATGCCAACAAATTGGATAATCTCAATGAAATGGACAGTTGCTAGAAATGTAAAACCTACCAAGACTAAATCACAAAGAACGAGAGAATCTGAATGTCCTTACAATGAATCAGTTGTCAAAACTGTCTCAAAAAAGAAAAATCGTGAATCTAATACCTTCAATGGTGAATTCTATCAAACATTTACACAACTAATAGCAATCCTTCTCAAACTTTTCCAAAAAATTGAAAAGGAAGGAACAATTTCTAACTCATTCTATGAGGCCAGCACTACTCTGATACTGGAGCCATAGATACTACAAGAAAGAAAAACTATAGACCAAATTCCTTATAAATATTGAGGCAAAAATTATCAACAAAATACTAGCCAACTGAACTCAACAGCATACTAAAATGATTACACACCATAATCACATGAGATTTATTTCTGGAATACAAGCATGGCTCCACAAACATAAAACTAATCAATGAAATATACCATCTTAACAAAATGCAGGAAAAAAAAACCCACATGATCATTTCAACTGATGGAGAAAAAGCAGTTGCTGAATTTCAACACCTTTTCATGATTAAAAAAAAAAAAAAACCCTCAGAAAACCAGGAATAGAACAAAGCTATCTGAACATAATAAATGTCATATGTGAGTAGCTCACAGCAAACATCTACTTAATGATGACAAAATGAAAGCTTTTTTCTCTAAGACAAGATAAGGATGCCCACTCTCACCACTTCTAATCAACATAGTACTGGGAGTCTAGCCAGAGCAATTAGGCAAGACTAAATTAGAAAGGAAAAAGTAAATTATCTCTGTCTGCAGATTATATATGTAAAAAATACTAAAGATTATACACACACATACACACACACACACACACACACTCACACACCTGTTAGGAACAATACATGGATACAGCAAAGTTGCAGAATACAAAGTCAATACTCAAAAATCAGTTGCGCCCAGGCACGTGATTCACGCCTGTAATCCCAGTACTAGGGGAGGCTGAGGTGGGCAGATCGCTTGAGCCCAGAAGTTTGAGATCAGCCTGAACAACATAGTGAGACCCTGTTTCTATTACAAATTTTAAAAATCAGCTGCATATTTATACAATAACAATGAAGAAACGGAAAACCAAATTATAAAAACAATACCATTTGCAATAACATCAAGAGAATCAAAGAATTACTAATTAACCTAACCAAAGAGGTGACAGACTTGTACAATAAAAACAACCAAACTTTGCTGAAAGAAGTTAAGAAGACATAAATTAATGGAAACATATCTCTATTCATGCATTTGAAGACTTAAAATTGTTAAGATGTCAGTATTACCCAAAGTGTTCTACAGATTCCATGCCCTATCAAAATCTCAGACTTCTTTTTGCAACAATAGAGAATTTTATCCTAAAATTTATATAACATTTTAAGGGACTCTCAATGGTGAAAATGAACTTGAAAAAGAACAAAGTTGGAGGACTCAAACTTTTTTATTTCAAAACTTACTATAAAGTTGCAGAAATCAAAATAATGTAGTGCTGGCATAAAAACAGATGCCTAAACCAATGTAATCCAGTAAAGAGCCTAAAAATAAATCCTCAAATATATGGCCAAACAGTTTTAACAAGAGTGACAAGACCATTCAATAGAGAATAGACAGTCTTTTCAACAAAAAGGTGCTGGGGAAACTCAATATCCACATGCAAAATAATGAAGTTGTATCCTTACCTATCACCACATACAAAAAATAACTCAAAATGGATCAAAGGCCCAAACATAAAACCTAAAACTATAAACCTCTTATGAAAAACACAGGGCAAAAACTTCTCATAATAAACTTGACAATGATTTATTGGAAATGGAACAAACAGCAGAGTCAGCAACAAAAATAAATTCAATTTTTTGACAATTAAAAAAATTGTGTATCTAAAGACACTATCAACAGGGTAAAAATGCAACCCACAGAATCGGAGATAATATTTGCAAGTCATATATTTGATAAGGGATTAATATCCAGAATATAGAGATAGCTCCTAAAACTCAACAACAAAAATAACCTGAATCAAAAGTAAGCAAAAGACTTAGACATTTTTCTAAATAAGATATACAAATGACCAACAAGCATATGAAAGAATGCTCAACATCACCAATCTTTAGGGAGATACATCTCAAATCTACAATGAGATATATACCTCACATTCATTAGTATGGCTACTTTAATTTTTTTTTTAAGAAACAAGGTCTATGTTGCCCAGACTGATTTCCATCTCTTGGCCTTAAGCAATCCTTCTGCCTCAGCCTCCCAGAGTGCTGAGATTACAGGCATAAACCAACATGCCTGGCTAGCAGGGCTACCATAAACAAAATAAAAGGAAGAAAGTAACAAGCACTGGTGTGGGTATGGAGAAATTTGAAACTTTGTAGACTATTGATGGAAATGCTACTGGTACAGACACTATGAAAGGCAATGGTGAGTCCTCAAAAAATTAAAAATAGAATTATCACATGATCCAATCATTTCACTTCTGGGTATATATTCAAAAGTATTGAAGGAGGATCTCAGATATTTTTACAGCTGTGTTTATAGCAGTGTCATTCTCAATAGCTAAAACATGGAAACAATCCAAGCATTCATCAACAGATGAATGAAGGAGCAAAATGTGATTTATACACGCAATAGACTAAGTCTTAAAAAGGAAGAAAATTCTGATGCATGCTCCAACATGGGTGAAACTTGCTAAGTGAAATAAGTCATTGATTACAAAAAAGACAAATACTGTATAATTCCACTTACATGAGGTATTTAGAATGGTCAAAAGTCATAGAGACAAAAAGAAGCAGTAGTTGCAAGGGTCAGGGGAAAGGGGAAATGAAGAGTTATCATTTGGTGAGTACAGAATTTCATTTTTACAAGATAAAAAGAATTACAGAGTTGGATGTTGGTGATGGCTGCACAACATTATGGATGAATTTAATATCATCGTGCCAAAAACTTTAAAATGGTTAAGATGACAAATTTTATGTTATATGTTTTTTACCACAATAAAACATTAGAAAAAAAATGCTCAAAACTGCATTTATTAAAAAAAACAAAACCCAACCTCATCTCCTCTACATATGGAGACCCCAAATCTCCTCAAATTACTTTATCTAGATCCAGGTTTAGGCCTTTGATCATCACCATTTGGTCCATAGGGAGCCTGTTGTGTTGGCATATTACTAGATAGAATAAAAATAATCCCTACATAGTCCCAAAACTTTAATAAAAACTGCCATTTTGCAAAAACATGATATAGAACAAAATCTCACAGTAGTAATTATACCACAGAAGATATAATAGACTTCTGTACAGTAGTAGTGACCACTTCTTATTATGGAACTAGAAGAGTTTTTTAGTAAGCCAAGATAACTTTAAAAAAAAAATCCTTACAGGCTCATAAAGTATGAGACATGAAATAACTGACAAAAGGGGCTAATATTAGACTGAATAATGAGAAATTCCAATGGAAGATGATCACAGAAATGCACTTCTAAAATACGCATCTTGAATTTAAGGGCTCATTATAAAGCATTAAACTTGTATACTATTATAAAAATGAAATATTCAAACTGCAGTTTTCCACCACAAAAATTAACACAGACAAAAGGCTTCTGTGCTCAAACATGGCAGGAGTTTTCCACCAACACCAAGCCAACAATCAGTTCTGCAGCAGACACCAACTGGGTATCCTCCAATTCACTACCCGGAGATAGTGTCAGATCCCACAAGTTGAGGGCAGTCCTGAAAGCTGCTTCTGCTTTCAGACAACAGTCTCATGTTCAGGCTTCTGCAACTTCTAACCTACTGGCTTCAAACTGGAGTTCCCTCAACATCCTCTTTGAGTTTGATTAATTGACTAGTGTGGCTCACAGAGCTAAGGGAAACATTGATGTTTACAGGTATATTACAAAGGATTTTACAAACGATATAGATGAATAGACATGCAGGGTAAGGCATGTGAGAAAGAATACAGCACTTCCATGCCTTCCCCGGGGCACACCACCCTTCAAGAACCTCCATGTGTTTAGGTATCCAGAAGCTCCTCAAATCCTGTCTTCTTGGGCCTTTTATGGAGACATCATTGGATAGGCATGATTGACAATTTTGCCAAGATGTGATTGGACAAAAAGAGTATGATCTAAATCTAGCAAGGCCTGTCCAGATTCTTCTTGGCCTCTCTACTATATTCCTTCCTTCAGTGTATGGGTCAGGACCATCTCTGGAAAGAAAGTGTTATGATCCACAGTTGAATTAGAGTCCTGCCTTGGGCAGGTGAGAAGAGGGCGAGAGGCCAGGCGCAGTGGCTCTTGCCAATAATCCCAGCACTTTGGGAGGCTGAGGCAAGAGGATTGCCTGGGTCCAGGAGCTTGAGACCAGCCTGGGGAACTTGGCGAGACCTCATCTCTACAATAAATCAAAAAATTAGCCAGGTGTGGTGGTGCACGCCTGTAGTTCCAGCTACATGGAAGGCTGAGGTGGAAAGATCACCTGAGCCCAGCAGGTCAAGGTTACAGTGGCCATGAGTGGGTGACAGAGTGAGACTCTGACTCAAAAAAATAATAATAACAAAGAGGGCAAGAAAGGGTCAGAAACATTCTGTTTACTGTAATAGGGGCTATGGGAGCTATGAGCCAGGAACAATGGTTGAAAACATATAGAGACCATATAAAAAATACCATATTTTACTTACTGCATAAGTAAAACATTATTGCATAATGTTGTTTTTATCATAAATTACATAACCATGTGTATGCAAGTTTGTTTCTGAACTCTATTATTTTTCATGTGTTGCCTTGCTTTTCTTAAGCCAATTGATACTGTATTAATTACCATAATCTGATATAAACCTTTGATACAAGGACTTGACATAAGGCCTTGATCTAAATCCTACAGTTTTGGTCTTTTTCAAATGTCCCTTGGATATCATTAATCCTTTACAATTTGTATTTATTTGTTTATTTATTTATTTATTTATTTATTGAGACAGAGTTTCACTCTCTTGACCAGGCTGGAGTGCAGTGGCTGACCATCGCTTACCACAGTCTCAACCTCCTGGACTCAGGTGATTTTTCTACCTCAGTCTCTCAAGTAGCTGGGACTACAGGCACACGCCCAGTGGGACAGATGTGGAGGTGAAAGATAGTGATATCAATGATCCTGATTCTATGTAGAACTAGAATAATGTGTGCATGTCTTAGTTTTTAAGAACAATTTTGAAAGTAAAAATATTTAAAAATAGAAAAAAGCTCATAGAATAAAAATATAAATAATTTGTACAGCTACACATTGTGTTTCTGTTTTAAGATGTTAATACAAAAGTCAATAAGCTTTTAAAAATTATAAGTTTATAAAGTACAAAAGTTACAGTAAGTTAACTTACTATTGAAGAAAGAAAAATATTTTTATAAATGCAGTATTGCCTAAATGTACAGTAGTGTACAGTACTTCACATTCACTCACCAGTTACTCACTGGCTCCCCCAGAGCAATATCCAGTCCTACAAGTTCAATCCATGACAATTACTCTATACATGCCTACCATTTAAAAAATCTTTTATACTGCATTTTTACTGTTTCTTTTCTATGTTTAGATACATAAGTATCATTGTGTTACAATTGTCTCTAGTATTCAGTACAGTAACAAGCTGAACATGTTTGTAGCCTAGGAGCAATATGTTATTCCACATAACCTAGGTGTATAGTAAGCTATACCAGCTAGGTTTGTGTGCGTATACAAGACTCTATCATGCTCACAAATTTCTCAAAATGGTTCCCTGTCTTTAATTGTATAAATGACTGTATAAGAAAGTACACCAAAATTTTATCTTTTTTCTGTAGATCCAATATTCTACTTTGGATGAATAATAGAATCATACCTATTAGAAAAATATATGCTGTGCTGACACAATTAAAAACAAAAGCTAGAGTTTGATAAAAGCAAACACAGTCATGTGTCACTTAACAATGAGGATATACTCATTCTAACAAATGCATCAGTAAGTGGGTTTGTCATTGTGCAAACATGACCTCTTACTGGCCACATTAGCTGTAGATTTGGCTTAGGAGCCATAATGAACAAAATAACAAGTACAAGAGAAAATTATGCAATCAAGAGGTTGCTGTTCATGCATCATGATGTAACAGAGCATGTTGTTTCACAGTAAACTTTATAATAAGTAGAAAGAGTACACTATTTATTAAACCTCTATAAATTAGTTTGTGATATAGAAACACATGTTCTGTTGTAGCAGAAAGCTATAAAGCTATATTTAAATGTAGAGTCTTAACTCTACTCCCAACTTATAATTTTTATTATATCTTCCCTGGTTTGTTTTCTAAAACAAAGTAAAGCAAAAGAAATACACATGGGTAATAAGTATCTATACATGCATACACACACACACACACACACACACACACACACACACACTCCCCACATAACCACACCTCAACAGCACCTTCAAATTGAGTGTGAATGTTAATTTATTTTTCAGAGACACAGTCCCACTCTGTCACACAGGCTAGAGTACAGTGGTGTGATTATAGCTCACTGTAACCTCAAAGCAATCCTCCTACCTTAAGCAATCCTCCTGCCTCAGCAATCCTCCTGCCTCAGCCTCTTGAGTAGCTAGGACTATAGGCATGAGCCACCATGGCCCACTAGTTTTTTTAATTTTTGTAGACAGAGGGTCTTGCTATGTTGCCTGAGCTGGTCTGGAACTCCTGGCCTCAAGTGATCCTTCTACTACAGTCTCCTGAAGTCCTGGGATTATAGGTGTGAGCCCTCATGCCTAGCCCCTAAAGCATTGTAAAGGCCTATTTATAATGTGTTTGTTTGTTTGTTTGTTTGAGTCAGGGTCTCACTCTATCACCCTTGCTGGAGGGCAGTGGCAGATCTTCTGGGCTCTGTTGTCCTTCCTCTTCAGCCTGCTGAGTAGCTGGAACTACATGTGCGTGCCAACATGCCTGGCTAATTTTTTTAAATTTTTGTTAGACAAGGTCTTGTCATATTGCCCAGGCTGGTCTCAAACTCCAGGATTCAAGGAATCTTCCCACCTTGGCTGGGATTCCTGGGCAAGCCACCACACCTGACTATGATTTTTTAAATAATATTTTTAGGCAGCAGAACATTAAGAAAGTATATAGGTGTTTTTTTGTGAAATCTCCATACTGCTTTCCATAGTGATCCAGCAATCCCACTGCTAGGTATCTACCCTAAGCAATAGAGATCATTATATAAAAAAGACACCTGCACCCACGTGTTCATCTCAGCACAATTCACAATTGCAAAGATGTGGAATCAACCTAAATCCCCATCAATGGATCAGTGGAAAATGAAAATGTGGTATACGTACACCATGTACAACACAGCTGTAAAAAATATGAAATTGTGTCCTTTGCCGCAACATGAGTGGAGCTGGAGATCATCGTCTTAAGTAAACTGACTCAGAGACAGAAAACCAAACACCACATGTTTTCACTCATATGTGGGAGCTAAACAGTCACAAGGATGGAAATAATAGACACTGGGAACACTAATAAGGGGAGGGGGTCCAGATACTAAAAAGGGATAGGGTTCAGAAACTACCGATGGGGCACAGTGTTCACTCTCCAGGGAATGGGCCACCTGAGACCCAATTCCCACTGCTACACCATGTGTCCATGTAACAAATATGCATGCATCCCCCAGATACATAGCTAATCTGAAATTATTGAACTTTAATTATCCTAATAAAACCTATAAACCCAACATACATTAAAAACATTATCAGAAATGTTTTACAGGAAGGCATTTTATTAAGAAAATTCGGTTCACCAAAATTACATTTCTGCTACCTATGTAAACATCATGTGTGATGTTCCTCTTCTAAAAGTCGAGCACAGCAGTAAATCTTGTACAATCATTAAAAGAGCAACTCCTGTTTTTACACTCTGAATCTCAAATGTTCTGCAATCCTGCTGGTTCAAACAGAGAAGAGTTAAGAAATCAAGTAGAGTTTCACATAAAGACTAGTTTATAGATTTTCAAAATGTATGTTGATGTTAAGGAAGAAAAATATATAGCAAAATATGAATGCTTCCTGCTTCATATTTTCTTCTCCCAGCCATGACCATGAATGGGGCACACCGGGTCACTGATTAATGTGAGTAACAAAGAAGAAATTTTGGCAGTTATCACTTCTCCCAAGAAAACAAAGAAACAATGTAGAGAACTTTGTTTTACAACAATTTAATTTTATTCAATATTTGGAAAGTATAATTTGGATGGATATAAAATTAGGTAGGAAAAAATTATAACAAAAACTTCCTATATAAATACATTTTAGCTTAAGAAATCTATAAGTAGTTGACACATTCTCTACAATTAAATATGACTATTTCTTAGCATGAAATAATTATGATTAACCATAAAATGAAGTATAAAAGCACAAAAATGGATATCAACTCAAAATTATCGGTAGTCTTTATCAATTAAATTCAAGTGAAGGTAAAAATGTAGAGGTGTATGACTACACTGAATTTTGTCCACTACAATCAAAGAAGCATAAAAATATTTATTGTAAGCCTCCTAATTAACCAAATAAATGTTCTAGAGAAACCTCTATATGCTAAATCACAGATAAATAAAATGTTATTATTATCTTTTTTCTGAGTTGGTGTCTTCCTCTGTCACCTAGGCTGGAGTGCAGGGACACGATTAAGGCTCACCACAGTCTCAATATTCCAGGCTTAGGCACAAGTAGCTGGGACCATAAGTGTGCACCACCACACCCAGCTAATTTTTTTAAATTTTGTATAGAGAGAAAGTCTCACTATGTTGCCTAGGTTGGTCTCAAACTCCTGGGCTCAAAGTGAGCCTCCCAAAGTGCAAGGATTACAGGTATGAGCCACTGTGCCCAGCCCTAAAATATTCGTTTTTAAAAGACTTAAAATTGTTATTTTGGGGGGGAAAAATAAATATAACTTCAATTTTAATTCAAATTATATGAACTTGACCAGTAAATCTAATTTTAGTAAAAAATTATGAGAAATAAACACCCACAACCAAATTAAAAGCACTAAGAATAAACTATAGGAAATCTAATTAATTAATCTAATGACTAATGGGAGATCACTGCAGTCAAAATCATACCATGTGTATTTTCCCATTTTCACATCCACCTCTTTTGTCAAAGTATTCATTTTATACTGAAAGCATTAAATATGTTCTTTTTTTAAAAAAAATTAAAACACAGGCTGGACTCGGTGGCTCAGCCTGTAATTCTAGCACTTTGGGAGGCCTAGGGGAGTGGATTGCCTGAACCTGAGGGTTCGAGACCAGCCCAGGCAACTTGGCGAGACCTTGTGTCTACATTAAATTTAAAAAATTATCTGGGTATGGTAGCGCATGCCTATAGTTCCACTACTTTGAAGGCTGAAGCAGAAGGATTGCTGGAGCACAGCAGGTCAACGCTGGGGTGGTGGTGAGTGTACCACAGAACTCCAGCCTGGGCAACAGAGTGAGACTCCAACTCAAAAAAAAAAAAAAATATTAAAACACAAAGACTATAGTCTTTTGTAAATGTCTTTTATTACATTTTTAATTTTTTAATATATATTTTGTTAACATTAAACATTCCACTAATAGATTGCTAACGTATAATTCTTACTCAATGATGATCCAGTTACAAATCAGTTCTTCCCTTTTTTTTTAACTTTTAGATTCTTCACAGATACTTCTGAGGTTGCAATATTTTTTTTAATAAGCTGTTTGTATTGTAAAAATGCAATACCAGTGAAGGTGAGAGTGCAGACTTTGCAAAGAAAACCTGGATTTGAAAAGAAAATGCAATGATCAGCTATGCTCATGTTCTCAGAACAAAAACATTTATAGAAAAAAATACCATTTACTAAAAAAAAGTACATTATATCTCTAAAAGCATAAATTTCACCTCTAGAGTTACAAATTCCCCTATTGTAGAATGTAATTAATGTCATAAATTTATATCAAGTTACATAAAAGAATTTTTTTAATGTTTACAAAATGTTTTAGATTTCTTAGACATATACCACCCAAAATGGAAGATATGTTATTACTTTATAGAATATGTTAATTCTAAAACAAAAATAAACTCCTATTTTCAAAATGTAACAATAAATAGGAACTGAACCTGTTTAAGTCACTGCAGTTTTACTCTTTTTGAAATATTCGTCATTTTACAAATACAAACATAAGCATTACAGAAAAATTAATTGATTATGTAGGGTTGTTTTTCATTTTCCTGTTTCAAGTTTCAGAAAGTTAACACATTATAAGCATTATATAACATTACTTGAACTTTGGATATAAATTACCTTGTTAATTAAAGTTAAAAATATTTTAGAGCAACAATATCACAAGATAAAAAGGAAGATAAAAGGAAATATTAATGAGTCTATGCCACTTATAAAACACAGTAAAGTTTTATACTTTTTAAAGGGAAGAATTTTTTTTTAGTGATAGCTCTCTCTAATTATAGTAGTTGCAACATAATAATCAACCTGTAAAATAGTAAACATCTGTGAATTATTCTCCTGAGGGTATAGTTTGTGAGAAAAAGTTGAGCAATTATGAAAAAGAATTCAGCGGTGTGCTTCCAATAAGAAGGAATAGTTACAGTAGGCAAGTTATTTGAAAACAATAGTACAAATCAGATAACATATTCAAGTCTGAGGGTCCTGATGAAGAAATGAGGAAGAGATATACAAAGGAGGGAAGAACTTAATGAATGTGATCTGACTTCAGTAACAGCTTTTTCTCTGAGGTTGTTTTCCACACTGGATGGGGGCAAAAGGCAGAAAATCAGACTTTTACTCTGGCAAAAGATCTTGCCGAAAAACAAAATTTTCATTGGTCTAACAGGCCTGGAGTGACAAACTTGAAAACAGCAAAGGCTTCAAACAAATAGCAAGACAATTGCTAAGTATCAAAAGTCAAGAGAGGGCAGAACACTCAAAGACATTTAGCTTAGTTGTGAAGCACAGACAAATCTACAACATTTTGCCATTATTCAAGTCTAAAGCCTTGCTGAAGAGAAAGTTCTAATCACCCACCATTCACTCCTTGAAGTTTTGAAACCAATAGGGAACTGAATCAAGTTAAGCTGCAAATTAGTGAAGAACTAGTTCAAACAGGCATTGAATTGACTTACTCTCCAGTTGTAGACTAACAGAAGAAGGAAATTGTCCTTTTCCGAAGATAAATATTTGTTTCAGCCTGTATTGTTCTCTTATACAAAAGGGCTGGAATGCAATCAAATATTGCAAGACATACAAAGAGTCAGAAAATGACATTTCTAATCAAAAGTGGAAGCAATCAATATAAGCATATTCAGAGAGGCCCTAGCTATTGGAATCAATAGGTAAGAACTTTAAAATAATTATGGTGAAACATAAATGCATCTAGTGGAAAGGCAGAAAATGTGCACAAAGACTTTTCAGTACAGAAGTGGAAAATACAAAAATGAACCTGGTAGAAATAATAGAAATAAGAAATATGATATCAAAAATGAAGAATTCATTATAATACATTTAAAAACAGACTGTACAGATGAGAAAAAACAATAATCTTGAAGACAGTTCAATAGACAATATACAAAGAGATAAACAGAAGAAAAGAGAAAAGAACATTCAAAATATATTAAATAATGTCAAATGGTTGCACATATATTTAGGTGGAGTCCCAGAAGGAGAGAGGACAAAAAATGAGATAAAATAAATATCTTAAATGATGATGTCCAAGTATCTTCCAAAATTATTGGTGACATCAATCTACAAATACAAGAAGTTCAGCATGTCCCAAAGAGAAAATAAAGGAAGGATACATAGAAAACCATATTTAGGCACATCATAGTCAATCTAGTCAAAGATAGTAAAACATCATCAGTCATCACAGATGAAGAGAAAATCTTGCTCAAATCTAGAATAAAAGATATATAGTATTGCATATAGGACAACAAAATTACAAATGATAGCTGACTTCTCACCAGAAAAAATTAAGACCAGAAAATTATGTGATATCTTTAAAGTGCTGAAAGTTTGTTTTTTTAAATAAAAAGCTTTTGATAAAATCCAGCACCCCTTCTTTTTTTTTTTTTAAAGAAACAAAAGATTTATTTAAAAAGAGATCACTTCCCACATGTGGCCATCTGCGGTGCGATCTGATGCCACACAATACCAGGAAGATGCAAAGAATTGCACAAAAGTTAGATAAAAAATATAGTTTATTTAAAAGTAAATTAGAGAGAGGAAGAGAACAGAGAAAAAGAGCTTCACCTCCCCAAGGTGGGGGAGGGGGCCAAAGCCAGGAAGCATGGCGACAGTCATAGCTCAAAAAGCACATGGCCACACCAGAGTCTAGCAAGGCAATGGTCCAGCACCCCTTCTAAAAAAAAAGTCATTTTAGGATTTTAAAAAATCTGTCAAAAATGAACATAACTAACTAAACTATGTTCTCAATAAACAAAAGGTGAAAGAGTTCATCAATGCTAAAAGAAATTCTTCAGCTACCTATACTAGATAAAATACCAGATCTGCAGAAATACCAGATCTTCATTGACACATATGTCCATACATTTTCTCTTCACTCTGTTGATATTTTGCTGTGCAGAAAGAAGCTTTTTAGTTTGATTGTCTATTTTTGCTTTTGTTGCCTGTGCTTTTGGGGTCATACCTGAAAAATCATTGCCCAGGCCAATACCAAGAAGTTTTTTCCTGTTTTTAAAAATAATTTTATAGTTACATATATTATGTATAAGTCTTTAATTCATTTTGAGTTGATTTTTGTATCTAGTGTGAGATAAGGGTCCAATTTAATTTTTATGTTATACATGTGGATATCCTGTTTTCCCTGAGTTATTTATTAAAAGACTATTCCATTGCGTGTTCTTAGAACATTTGTTGGGCAATTGACTAAATGCATAGATTTATTTTGGGATTTTCTATTCTGTTTCAAAGGCCTATGTCTGTTTCTGTGATGGAACATGCTATTTTGATTTCTGTAGTTTTGTAATATATTTTGAAATCAGATGGTGTTATGCTTCCAGCTTTGTGCATTTCACAAAAATGATTTTACAAAAAAAATTTTATTGGCTGTTTGTTTACAATTTCCTTACAGTTTTCAGCATACAGATCATTCACTTCCTTGGTTAAATTTATTTCTAAGTATCTTTTTTTGACACTACTGTAAGTAAGATTGTTTTGGTAGTTCTTATTAGTTTTACAAAAATATTAGTTTTGGTGTTGATTGTATCCTGTAAATTTATTGAATTAATGTATTATTTCTAACAGTTTTTTGATAGTCTCTCTCTCTCTCTCTGTATCTCTCTCTATTTCTCTCTCTCACATGCATATGCACAGTGTTATCTATGTATTACTTTTTGCAGTTGAATGTATAGTATGACGTTTGCTCAGTTGTGTTTCTAACATTTTTTTTTTTTTTTTTTTTGAGTTGGAGTCTCACTCTGTTACCCAGACTGGAGTGCAGTGGCCGCTCCCGGCCACCGCAGCCTCGACCCGCTGGGCTCCAGCGATCCTTCCGCCTCAGCCTTCCAAGTAGCTGGAACTACAGGCGCGCGCTACCACGCCCAGCTGATTTTTTGATTTACTGTAGAGATGAGGTCTCGCTTGCCCAGGCGGGTCTCGAACCCGCGGGCTCGGGCAATCCACTCACCTCAGCCTCCCAAAGGCGCGGGATTACAGGCTGAGCCACCGAGCCCGGCTACACTACCTTCTCTTCTAGCTGCTTCACCTATCCCTCATTCCAGCATTTCTTTTCCATTTTTGTCTTCCTATCTTGCCTGTTCCTTTAGCTCCCAGCACATGGCCATCCCAGTTGACTATAGTCAGTACTAAAGAATATCCACTAGAAGGAATGAGTGACTGAACCATACAGAAAGTTGTTTTAGCAATTAGTGACCAAACTATGCAGAAAGTTATAAAGAAAAAAAAAGAGGCCTGCTTATTCTTTGTAAACCTTCAACAAGCAGATAAATATCCAGTGAGTGGCTAAAACCAAGTTTAGTTGAAAAATGTACTCAATGTATATAAACAGCTTTAAAAACTTAGTTACCAGAAATCCTTTGTAAAAACATTGAGAATTACCTTTACCTTTTTTTTTTTTTTTTGAGAATTCTCACTCTGTTGCTCAGGCTGGAGTAGTGACACAATCATGGCTCACCACAGCCTTGACCTCCTAGGCTCAGGTGATTCTTTCACCTCAGTCTTCCAAGTCGCTGGGACTACAGGTGCACACCACCAAGACCTGCCAATTTTTTTAAATTTTTTTGTAGAGACAAGGTCTCGCTATGTTGCCTAAGCTGGTCTTGTCCTGGGCCCAAGCAATCCTCTTGCTTCAGCCTCCCAAAGTGCGAGATTACAGGCATGAACCACTGCGCCCAGCTAGAATTACCAACTTTAGAATGGCAGTATTTGTTATAGAAAGAGCAGTGACTTCAGACTAGACAAATCTGGGCCACCACCCAGCTGAGAGACCTTAGACGAGTTATTAAACTTTTCTGAGTTCTGTTGTTTTATATAGTGAGGATATGATAATTCACATCTAATAAGGCAGGAGGAAACATGAGAGTACATGTAAAATGGCATGACTTGTAGTACACATCAAGTAAAAAAATAATATGCAGTGAGTTACTGAGTAACACGCACTGAGAAAAGTGTTTTTTAATATGTTTTCTAATCCAACCTTTCTAACAATGTGATCAGATGAAGTTTTAGCTCTCTCCTCCCTGGAGAGATCAGAGTTAATGTCAAGATCATTGGTTCCCAAACTGGGCTTCATGTTTGAATCACCTGAGGAATTCTGTAAAAGGCTGATGCCTGAGTCCCACTCTCAGAGGTTCTTATCTAAGAGTTCTGGGGTACAGTCTGGGCATTGGAATTCTTAAAAAGTCCCTGAGTGATCCCAGTGTGCAGCCAAGGTTGAATATCACTACTCTAGAAGCACGTTTTTCCTCCATACCGTCCACCTTGCTGCATCTCTTGGACAATACTTTCTTTTTTTTTTTTTAGATTAGAAAATATAGTTTATTTATAAAGGAAATTAGAGAGAGGGAGGGAGGGAGATAGGGAGAAAGAGAGAGAGAGAGAGAAATAGGAGATTCACCTCCCCAAGCAGGGAAGGGGGCTTGGACAATACTTTCACCCATAAGAAGGCAAATGCATTTCTTCCACACAGGCCATTTTCCACTCACATTCTAGTGGCCCCCATCAATGAATCATTAATTCATTCATCCATTCATTGGGAATTTGGAGCTAATAAGATAGTATTACTGCAATAGGAAAAAACTCAAAGTCTAGAGTGTAACTAATCAAGTAAGCCAATGATACAAATTTAGAGTAAACAATGACACATTAAAAATTAGCCGGGCATGGTAGCGCGTGCCTGTAGTTCCAGCTACTTGGAAGGCTGAGGCAAAAGGATTGCCAGAGCCCAGCAGGTCGAGGCTGCGGTGGCCGGGAGCGGCCACTGCACTCCAGTCTGGGTGAAAGAGTGAGACTCCAACTCAAAAAAAAAAAAACAATGACACATTAAACATATTTACTAGAATGCCTGCTATGTGTTCAGCACAATGTTAGATAGATTAATGGAAAAACATGGGCACACAGCCTGCCTGATGGAGTTTCCAGTCAATGGATAAGAACAATAACAGACAAGTTCAAAAAGAAGTGACTTTCCTCAAGTGTCTGTTTTCTGCAATCATCTGTCCAGGCTGGAAAAGTAGTAGGCCTTCCAGAAGACAAACACTCAGAATAAGCCCAGTGAGAAGGTGAGAGGGTGGAGAAGAAAAAAGGTCTGGCTAAGTACAGTCATAACTGAAAGAGTCAACCTGCAAATACTAAATTATGTGCAATGCCTTGAAAACATCTTGCTATCCCAAACTCAACCTGAGAGGGGACCACTGTACTGGCTCTTCAAGCATGAGAAAGCAATAATCAGGCTGGGAGAGTGGTGTTTTAGGATCTCTGGGAAAGAGAAAACAAAGGGAGCAACTTTGATATGAGGTGAGTGGCAAACTGCATCCAAATGAACCAGTCTTTTCCCTCCCCTCCTCTCCCAGACTGTCTTCAGGTACTCTTTCTTCTCCTTCTCTTTTGACTATGTCCTCCCACCTCTTTATTTTCCAGCCCTTTTCCTCTCTTTTTCTCCCCTTATTCCTTCCCTTTAGGTAGCCTTTTGCATCTCTGATCTACCTCTCCACACCTCTGCCTTTCAATTTACCAATTCATCTTGAGTCAAGCCTGGATTCAACAGTCCAAGCTCAGAAGAGCCCCTGAACTCGATTTGATGCTCCAATGTAGCCATCTTGAAATTCTTATGCTTATTTGAGCAAGGGTCCCTGAATTTTCACTATGCACTGGGCTCTGTAAATGACATAAGTGGTATTGCCTAGAAGATCTAAATTGACATCTAGATTCACCAGTCTAGATATAGAATTCTAGAAAATAATTCCTATGAAAGATCCCCTTTGGTGCAGTAATCTTTTAAAAATTTACCCAATTTGCAGGTTCTCTGTTATCTCAGTTTATAAAAACATTGACTACTAAATTAAATGTTGACATAAATGATCTTGTCATGTGAGAACATAACCCCTTTTTCCTCTCTAAGAAATTCCAGTAAACCAACAAATTGCAATATGGAAGCCCCAGATCAAAAATCTAGGAACCTAACAGAAAACATAATCATTCAGAAGAGCAGTTCATTAAACTTGCTATCCCCAGTCCATTCCTTTGCTACTCTGAAGGAAAGATGATCTTCATGTCAAAATACCAGGAGGGAAATGTAGGGAAATTATTATCAAATATCAGTGCTCAAAGAAAAGACAGTGGGAAACTGCTGTCCAGACATCATCAAGCCATGAAGTGCATGCAATTCCTCTTCTGAGGAATGATTTATGAGTTGAGGGACAAAAGCCAAAAGTTGACAGACTAGACAGTCAGGACCATAACAGCCATGAAGTAAGACCAAATCCTTCCATGAAAGAAGTAAGTTTTCTTATGATTCTCCTATGCTCAGAGCTCTATAAAAGAGTTCTAGGTTACATTTTTTAAAATAGTAGGGGCTGTTTATATAATGTAACAAATCAGATATATGATTGACCCCCCCAAAAAAGGAGTTTCCAGAAATTGAGAATTCTTTTTATCTCCAAGAGAAAAGAGTTTTGAACTTAAAAAAAAAAAGAAGTAAACTCAAGTTCTTGTTCTTCCCCTTTCCCTTAGTGCCTCACTCCTCATTTGTATAACAGGTAGAATAACACTGGTCAATTCCCCACGGTGAAGGTATAGTGGATTGAATAGTGTACTCCCAAAATTCATGTCTACCTAGAAACCCAGGGTTTGACTGTATTCGTTTATTAGGAGAGCCATAACAAATTACCACAGGCTTAGTGGTTTAAAATAACAGAAATGTATTCTCTCACAGAGAGAAGTCCAAAATCAAGGTATTTGTGAAGACATTCTCTCTGAAGGCTGTTGACAAGAATACTTCCTTGCCTCTTCCTATCTTCTGGTAGTTCCCAACGATCCTTCATGCCCCTTGGCTTGTGGCTGCAGCACTCCAATCTCTTCCTCCTACTTCTCACAGCCTTCTTCTCTCTGTGTCCTCCCCACTTCTTGTGAAGACTCACTCATTGGATGTAGGGCACACCCTAATCTAGGATGACTTCATGTTGACTAATTATATCTACAAAGACTATTTCCAAATAAAGTCACATCCTGAGGTTCTGGATAGAAATGAATTTGGGGTGGACATTATTTAACCTACTACAGTCACCTTATTTGGAAATAGAGTCTTGCAGATGTAATTAGTTAAGAATCAAGATGAGATCATATTAGGGTATACTCTAAATCCAATGACTGTTGCCCTAGTAAGAAGGGGAGAGGGCCGAGCTCAGTGGTTCATGCTTGTAATCTCAGTACTTTGGGAGGCTAAGGCAGGAAGAATGCTTGAGCCCAGAAGTTTGAGGTTTCGGTGAGCTATGATGGCTCTACTACACTCCAGTCTGGGCAACAGAGTGAGATCCTGTAAGAGGAGAAGGACGCCGGGCTCGGTGGCTCAGCCTGTAATCCCGCGCCTTGAGAGGCTGAGGTGAGTGGATTGCCTGAGCTCGCAGGTTCAAGACCCACCCGGGCAACTTGGCGAGACCTCATCTCTACAATAAAAAATTAGCCGGGCGTGGTAGCACGCACCTGTAATTCCGGCTACTCGGAAGACTGAGGCGGAAGGATCGCTGGAGCCCAGCAGGTTGAGGCTGCGGTGGCCGGAAGCAGCCACTGCACTCCAGTCTGGGCAACAGATTGAGACTCCAACTCAAAAAAAAAAAAAAAAGAGGAGAAGGAGGAGGAGGGGGAAGGAGGAAGGGGAAGGCAAAGAAGGAGGATGAAGAGGAGGATGAGGAGGAGGGAGAAGAAAAGGAGGAGGAGGAGGAGGAGAGAGAAAACAGAAGAAAAAGCCAAGAAGAGAGGGTGGGGAGAGGACACAGAGAGAAAGCCAATGAATATGAGGGTTGTTAGGATCTACAAGGAACTCAAACATGCCAAGAAGAAAAAAACAAACAGCCTCGTTACAAAGTAGGCAAAATATATGAATAGACACTTCTCAAAAGAAGACATCTGAGCAGCCAGCAGATACATGAGAAATTGCTTATCCTCACTACTCATCAAAGAAATGCAAATTAAAACCACACTGAAACACCACCTAACTCCAGTCAGGACGGCCATCATCAATAACTCAAAAAATAACAGATGAAGAGGATGCAGGAAAAGGGAACACTTCTACACTGTTGATGGGAGTGTAAACTAATACAACCTCTGTGGAAAACAGTGTGACAATTCCTAAAAGATCTAAAAATTGACCTTTCATATGACCTTACAATTCCCCTACTGGGAATATCCCTGGAGGAACACAAATCACTCTTATGAAAAAGATACCTGCACACATATGTTTAATGCAGCATTGTTCACAATAGCAAAAACATGGAACCAACCATGCTACCCATCAAAACTGGACTAGATTAAAAAACTATGGTACATATACATGATGGAATATTATGCAGTCATAAAGAAAGACAAAATTATGAACACAGCAACTTGGATGGACTTAGAGACTATAATACTGAGTGACCTATCATAGAGACAAAGAATTGAGTATCTATCACATGTTCTCATTTATAAGCAGACCTTGATCAGTTATCATAATACTGTAAGAAAAGGTTTGGCAGTAGAGGGAAACTGCTGGGGGGTGAGGGGCAGGATTGGCAGTAGTGGGAATCTGCCGTGGGGGAGGGGCACACCTCATCAACAAGGGTACCTGCATAATGATCATTTGCATATCTAACCCTGAATTGTACCCCACTTCTTTAAAATTAAAAATTATTTTTTAAAAAAAGAGCTACCAGAAGCCAGGAGGAGGCAAGAAAGGATTCTTCCCCAGAACTATCAAAGGTGACTGGCCCCACCCACCCCACCAGCACCTTGATTTGGGGCTTCTGGTCTCCATAACTGTGAGTGAATAAACTTCTATTGTTTAAGTCTCCTGGTTTGTGGTAAGTTGCTTCAGCAGCCCTAGGAAACTAACACAGGGGAGGGAGACAGGGAGTAGAGTTTTTGAGGTGAAAATGGTAACATTTATATGAATTTCTGTTTTCAAAAAAGAAAAAACAAAAACTCAGAAGAAATGTTTCTGTTCAAGACAAACTCCAAACTTATGTCACTAATGTCAACACCGTTAAAGGAGCATGAGTCAGAACTACTTAAATTCCATTGAGTCTGTGCTGTCAAGCAGCTGTGCGTGAAAGAAAACGTGCTTGCATGAACTAGGATTAGGCTACTAGATATTTCCTTTATTTATTTATTCATTCATATATTTATTTATTTATGGAGCAGAGTGGTATTTTTAAAAAGAAGGATCTTAAAATTGTTTATCAGGAAATCCCTGCTTAAAAAAACAACCAGCTCTTGACAAACCAAGGGTTCTTGAGGAAATTAGGAAAAGTAAACAGAGAGATGCAAATGTCATGTGCAATCCAAAGCATTATTCCCAGCAGTGCTTGAAAATCAGGACAGGACGAAGGCCCACCCAGCTGAGCTCATCTTGCCCCTGCCTCCCTTTTCTAGAAAGTCTGGTCCTCAAGAGCAGTGGAAGACATTACAGAGATCAGGAACTTCTAAAACAGCTTGAAAAGAAAATGAAATTCAGGCCTAAGGGGAAAATAAAGAACTTGGAAAGTAAAAAAATGTCTCCAGCTGCAGTCTCCTCACAGAGCTTTGTTATCTCAAGCTCTACTTCTGCAAAGTACCCAGATGAAGTAAAGAGGTGGGGTCTTGGATAATAAAATATCCCCTTCTCTAATAAAACCAACTTATTTGAGCACCACTACATATTTTTCCCCCTGGAGAATGATGTTATAGCCTCAGAAACATACAAAGTAGACTTAAAGAAATATATTGCTAATACTGTCAGTAAGAAAATCCCTCTGAATGATATTCAGTATAGAGTTGTCTTTTGCTGAATTCTTCTCTAAAGTAAATGGTTTTATAATAAACTCCCAGTAGAAAGCTGGAACCAGTAGAAAATGTTATGTATCTATGCTGGTTATCCTCTGCCAACTGAAATCCATCCTTCAGCCTTCTCTGTGCCCCAAGGGTTACACTATGGATTGTCGTTAGTTACTCTGGCTCTCTGAACCTCAGACTTCCTGTTGAATTTCTGTTGGAGGCACCAGTAGAAGATCAGAGAGAAGAAAGAGAGGTAGATGAGGCACTAATGGACCAGTCTCAGCTTACTATGGGACTGACAGTAACAGGTGACATAGCTTCGCTCATACAGTAATGACCCATTTCCAGCACTGCCCACCCCCACCAAGACTCCATCCTCTCCCCTGCCAAGTCAGACCCAAGTGGTAACAACTTCCTACTGTTGCCAGTCCCTGGGTGCCTCACATGCCTTTTGATCCTGTTTGCTCTGCCCAAACACCTCTAGTGGGAAAAAAACAAAAACAAAACAAAACAAAACACCTTTATCAATGACCCTGAGTTAAATCCTTGGGCCTGCCTTGGTTTCCAGTCAGAGCCATGGCTGATAAAGTAATAATGATACCAACAACAGCTGTAAATCACTTTTAAATGTGTCCATATGATGTATACAATCCTAACAACTAATAAAGTAACTTTACCTTACCTGCCTTCTCTCTATGCCATCTTTACCTGTTGGAATTCTGCCTATCCTTCAAGGATCATCTTTTACATGTTTTTAACTGCATAGTTGTGTCAATATCTGGGCCTCTATAAATTTGTTTTTAATTTGATTACCATGAACTTGTGATATTTTTCTCACTTGGCTTTATTTTTACTTGTGTTCAGGTCACATCCTCCTCCTCTGGCTAAAAACTCCTAAGATCAGTGACAGAATGGCACTAATTTCAGGATCTTCCCCTCAACCCAGTAACGATTCCAGTGCCAGTAGACATACTCAATAAATGTGTGCTGCTGTCGTAAGCTCTGGCCAGCTTCATGTTTTCAATTCTTTTTCCATCATCAAACCAAGAACACTTCTATAAATATGCATATTAAGTTTTATATATTACATACATACATTATTTATTACATATCTACATGTATACCCTAACTTTAAATTTTCATCTGATTTTTCTTCTTCCAGTCAGCTCTTTTATATATACAGAGGGTACCAAAAAAAGTATACACATTCTATGAAAAAAAAACTGTATTAAAATTGTAATACTCAATATATACCAACAACAAAAGATGAATACAAGTCACATTTAACTTCTGCAATTACAAGAGATGCTCAAAGTGGTTACCATCAACACCCAGATACTTCTGATTACGGTGAACTAAAAGTAATACATAGATAACATCGCTTAAAATGTGTATACATTTTTTGGCATCCCGTGTGTGTGTGTGTGTGTGTGTGTGTGTGTGTGTAATTAGATTTTGGCTTCAGCCAAGTAGCTTTCCAAATATTTTATACATTCTTACACTTCAGGGTCTCTGCTAACCCAGAAAACACTCACTGTTCTTATTTCCCTTTAATGAGACCCCATGATGTCACTCATTAGAGCCATAGTTGGCTGCTGATTAGTTAACTGTCTCTCACTCTCCCTGGCTATGATAACCCCTGTGACCAACTGTGTCTACATCTTTAGCCTTCTCCTGGGCAGGTATTTTATCCTGCCTGCTTCATCACATATTACTCATATCAACATATGCAAGTTACCTATCTTGTCCAAGACTCACATTTCATTCCTCAATTAGAAAAACATGGGAACAATTTATTCATTCACTGATTCAATTATTCAATAACTACTTATTGAGATCTAGGCACTGTGCCAGGAAAAGGGAAGGGGGTGAATCCAAAGCAGTCCTTCCCTTCCAGAAGGGGCTTGTAGCCTGGTGATGCAGATGAATAGAAAAGCAACTATGACCATATGTGGTATGGGAGACATGGGCATTAGTGCAGGGCCCCAAGGGAGCAGCACAAGAGGGCACCTAAGCAAGTGGTTTGAAGGAAGGGGACTAAATAAGACTTCCCAGAAGAAGGGATGGCTAAACCAAGCTCCCAATTCTGTCGGTGTTAGATTTTTAAAAAATAATAATAATAACCCTCAGTATGGGATTGATTTTGAGAATTATTAATATTATATTGCAACGGCAACTATGAGAGAAGCTTTTCACAACTGAAATTAGTACAAATTTGCTTGAATTCTACTACGTGTAAAGAGAAATTAGCTGCTTTGGTGAGTCTGACCATGGAACTTAATTCAGCTTCAAAATTAAATTATCTTCTGCTGGAAATTCACATACAGCAACAAGATATAGAAAACAATAAATTTAAATTATAATTGTACTTAAAAATTCAATACAACATTGTGATCCTACAGTGGTATTTACTTCGTGTTTAAACCACTACAGTGTTCTCCTCCCTTGGAGAAGCCTCCTGCATAGTTTTTACCAGCAACTCCAAACTGCCTCCAGATATCGAGTGAGGCTTCCAGGTCCCCAGTCCTCTCACTTGACCAATAAAGACAGTTATGAACACTGACAGAAACGTTTTTATTTTTAACACATTCATCTATTTTAATGCTGTAAATGTCCAACTTACAAATTTTCAAAGTTTATTCATTACATATACTTCATATGCATTTGAATATGTAGTACATATTCCAAGTTTATTTGTAAGCCACTTAATTTTAGAATGTGACATGTAATTTCCTATAGAAAATGATATTCAATAGCCCTCAAAAGCCTATTACACCATAACATCTGATCACCACATCCAACAACTCCATAGAAAAAAATCTGAGCAATGGTCAAATTCAGAGCCCTGGTTCTGATTAAACAAATGAGGTCAGGACCTCTAAGGTAAAGATTGAGATGGGGTGGTAGGAACAGAGTTAGGTGGAGTCTCTGAGGCTCTTTTGTTTTACAAAGGAAAGTGCTAGGGCTTTGAACTCAAACAGACTAGGATCAGAATCTCAGATTCATCAGCTACTAGTTCCGTGGTCATCAACACATTACATTATTTTTGACTTCACTTCTTTACCTGCAACATGAAAATGGCATGAGGGCATTGTGAGAATAAAGCAAAACAACATATGCAGTGCACCTCCACAATGCCTATACAAAGCAGACACTCAGTAAATAATAGCTCCCTTCCATTCCTCTGTTGGCTTTCCATTTCCTGTTTTGGTTTAAGGAGAAAATGACCTCTGTTAGAGGGTTGGAGAATTCAATGAAGTGTGTGTGTGTCTGTGTATGTTTGTAAACACACACATCTATGAATATATGTATGTTTATGCATGTATAAAACCAGTAAATAATAAACACATGGCCTAGTGAATATAGAACTACTCAATAAATGGCAGTGTATTTTTCCACTAGGCCCAAATATCATACTGCCTGCTTCCTTTTCCATCGACAAAGCCCGTAAATTCCAGCTCACAGTTCTGTCTCAGCCTACTGCCGCGTGAATCACAGTGTTTCTACTTACAGACACAAAGCTACTGTTTTTATGACTGGTAATGTATTATAGGGTTCCTTGCTGATTCTAGACCTATCTGGGTTAGTCTTGAGATGTGGCAAGGAGACAGTCTAAAGGCATCTGTTTCCATGAGCTAAAAATAGGTCTTGGGGTCAGGGATGAGTATAAAGAGAAGGACTTGTTCCCCAGTGGGGTACCATGTGCCAGGCCTGAGCCCAGTGGGAAGAGAAAGAGGAACAGTAGTCAGAGGCTGTAGAAGGATACCCTGGGATGAGCAGTGGGAGAGAGGAAGACTTCTTGTTTATGCAAAAAAACAAAAATGGCTTCAGCTTAGTGATACCCAAAGGACCACACCAGAAGTCCACACCTGGCTGGGGAAGCAATGTTGCTGAAGAGGATACCAGCCACCTCAGCAAGGACGAAGGAGGCACTGGTATCTAGTGTTTCCAAGCACCTTGGACATCATGGAAAGGAGTCAGAGAGGAAAACCAGGAGAGAACTGTTTCATGATCTCATATGGGGCACACATACGAGACACCCCTGACAACCCCAAAACAACTGGGAAAAGACTGTTTGGGGCAGGGGGGTGGTGCTGAGACCTCAACAGGTAAGCAAGCCAAGAAAATTTGAATTCCCTTGATGCAATTCATTTTGCATTCATAGGCTGGTGAGGTCTGAAGTACAGTGCAGGTAGAAGGTACCTCCAAGGATTAAGTGCAGCCTCCCAAAGTCAGGCATGAGTACAGCAATGCTCACAGTCATTGGGTGGAACTTCCAATGACTTGATGGCAGAACAGAATAAATGATCACATTATAGCTGTGTAAATAATAAAGTTTCTAAATATTATGCTACCAACATTAATAAGCATAACTCTTTTTTAAACAAACATATGCTGAACCCTTATTGTTCATTGCCACACAAAGATGACAGATAATGATGACCTGCTTGTACTTGTCAGGATCTTGAGTGGAAAGCACAGCATAAATATTAATTATAGTCAGTTGAAATTGTATTGTTCTCCATTCTACACTGGCATTTTATATGGAATGTAATGCAGTTTTGATCTCTAATCCTCACACCATACAATTGGCACCTACTTGGTGTATTGTCTATAATTATTATATTTTTATTAGTTTATGCCAGTTACTTCAAGAATATTTCTTATAAGGGCTTTTCCTATCCAATAGTTATGCTGTTGGCATCTTTCTCCCAATATGTGCTAACATGAACTGCTTAATACTTAAGTGGTTTCACACTAAGATAATATAAAGCAGTGTTGTGAACATAGCTCAGCTATCTCTCAGAGAATATCTGTGTATGTCTTTCCTCCCTATTTAATCTATAACATGATCATTCCTGATAACTCAGTATGGATGTTTAACTCAACAGATAATTGCTGTTGTTCAGGCTAACATTTGAGTCGATTGATTTAAGGATATTTGGAATAAAGCATTCTGGAATACGCAAAGGATCAAAGTCTGGGTTTGGTGAGGAGCCACAACTTAGGAGGAACAAGAGAAGGAAACACAGAGATGCAGGCCATATCTCAGATCTCCCAAGTGGCCAATCAGAAAGCAAGAGGATAAATTAATATTCTCTTTCAGTCTAATTTTTTCTTACTATACAACATAATAGGCTATTGATATAAAAGCCCTGGATATGCAAAATTAAGGAAAGAAATTTTGGAGTGGGAGTCTCGTAAGATCTTGCAAAACAGTAGGAAACTTTGATAAATAATAGTTTCAATTCCAACATGCATAAAAGATAAAATAGAGAAAAAGTGAATGGAACAAAAGATCAGAAGGCCTAAATTCTGGCCCCTCACCTTATTCTCACTTGCTTTGTGATGTTGATGAGTCTTTTAATCTCTCTCAGTCTCTTTCCTCACCAGTAAAAAGAAAATAATGAACTAAAGTGATCTCTTAAAAACAAACAACAATAACAACAGCAACAGGAGAAAAAAAAAACTTTTATAACTGGCCATATGCAATAATCCTGAGTTTTTTCCTTTTGAACAAAATGTATTTTAAAAAGCATACAACTAACTTATCAGTATGTCTTCCTAATTTCTCTGTGTGGAAGACAATAAACCATTAACCTCCAAGGCAGAAAAACTAGAAAGTGGAAATTCCATGATGCTACAGAATCAATGTTGGGGTCTTATATACAAATCCCCTTTTCCTGTATTTTTTCAGCATTACCAAAGCAGTAGTAAGCGTTCCAAGCCTGAGGGAAGTTGCATACAGAGGCAAACAATTGCAATGTGTGGTAGAAAGGGTCTCGAGTCATAAGTCTCTTGGTGCTCTACATCTAATTTTATTTTATACCCTTAAGTAGCCAAATTTCCTTATGCCTTAGTTTTCACATCTGGGTATGTGATTAATATTATCTCAGCTAACATTGTCATAAAAAGATGATTTTAAATTTTTAATATTCAATATCAAAACATTTCAGAAGAGAAAACATAAGTTTTGAGAGCTAATGTGCATCACAAAAATAGCACTGAACTTAGGATCAAAAAACTTGGGTTTGCAAGGAAGTATGTTATCTATTAACCAGGTGACCTTATGATCTCCGAGTTTTCTCAACTGATAAGTGCAAAATTTTAAACCTTTCCTGTCTACCCCAAGTTTGCCAATGTGAGATTATAAGAGGCATTGAACTATATACAGCGGGCTATATACAGCGGGCTATAAAAAACTGAATCCTTGATAGCCTCATCATAATTGGAAGGAACCTAATTACTTTCCACTCTCCCTCAGTCATTATGTTCCAGATCCAACAACTGTGAATCAGGAAACTTTTCAAGCTCCCCAGTAGGTGAAAAAATATCTACAAAAAAAGTCAATTTGACCTAAGATTCATAGTTCTATGCACATCCGGGAAGAGGAACTGCATAATTGTTAGAACCTGTTCAGTCATCGTTCTTAACTGGCTTGTAAAACAATAACAGCAGTAGGTGTTAACAAATGCTTTTTTACCAATGAGTCCATATTGCAGCTAAATCCCTGATCCCACTGAAAAATGTGGCAAATGACAGTATGTGATAACCTGGTCTTCACCCATGAAACAAAAACCCACATAGTCAGGATCACAATAAAGTTACCTAGAAATGTTTTCAGTCCTGTATCGCAAACAGGACTACCTTAGTGAGAAGCATTTTTGCTAGCTTCATAAAAATGCTTATTTCCAAATACTATTTTGGATATTTTTTCCCTTCCATATTTTTGTATATTCAGAAAGGCAGGAGCCGGGCTCGGTGGCTCAGCCTGTAATTCCGCACCTTTGGGAGGCTGAGGTGAGTGGATTGCCTGAGCCCACGGGTTCGAGACCCGCCTGGGCAACTTGGCGAGACCTCATCTCTACAATAAATAAAAAAAATCAGCCGGGCATGGTAGCACGTGCCTGTAATTCTGGCTACTCGGAAGGCTGAGGTGGAAGGATCGCCGGAGCCCAGCAGGTCGAGGCTGCAGTGGCTGGGAGCAGCCACTGCACTCCAGTCTGGGCGACAGTGACACTCCAACTCAAAAAAAAAGAAAAGTCTGGGAGCGTGATGACTCCTGCTTTTTTTGTTTGTTTGTTTGTTTTTTTGAGGTTTGTTTTGGTTATTCATGGTAGTATGGTAGTTTATGTTTTCATATGAATTCCTGTATTGTCATTTCCTGGTCTGAGAAGACTGCTACTGGTAATTGAATGGGTATTGAGTTAAATCTGTAGATTGTCTTGGGTAGGATTGACATCTTAACAATGTTGATTCTTCCAATTCATGAGCATGGAATATTTTTTCATTTGTTCCTGTCATTTTTGCTTTCTTTGAGCAGTGTTTTGTAGTTTTCATTGTAAAGGTCTTTGACTTCGCTGATTAGGAAGATGCCAAGGTATTTCTTTTTTTGTGTGTGTGGCTTGTGAATGGGATTGTGCTTTTTATTTGGGTTCCTATTAGTTCATTGTTGGTTTATAGACATGCGACTGCCTTTTGCAATTTATTTTATACCCTGAGACTTTGCCAAAGTCCTTTATCAGTGCAAGGAGGTTTTGACAGATTATTTTGTGTTTTTGAGGTATAGAATCATGTCGTCTGCCAAGAGGGATAACTTAACTTCCTTTTTCCTATTTCCTTCTTTTGTTTGATTGTTCATGCTAGGACTTCCAATACTATGTTGAACAGGAGGTGTGACAGTGGGCATCCTTGTCTTATTCCGGTTTTCAGGGGGAAATTGTTCCAATTTCTCTCTGCTTAGCAGTATGTTGGCTGTGGGTTTCTCATAGATGGCTATTACTATTTTGAGGTATGTTCCATCTATGCCCAGTTGTTTGAGGGTTTTTATTAAGAAGTGGGGCTGGATTTTATCAAAAGCTTTTTCCACATCTAATGATATAATCACATGGCTTTTGTCTTTAAATCTGTTGATGTATTTAATTACATTTGAACCATCCCTGAATCCCAGGGATGAAGCCTACTTGGTCATGGTGGATGATTTTTGAGATGTTGTTGGATCTGGTTTGGTAGAGTCTGTTGAGAATTTTGGCATCTAGGTTCATTAAGGATATTGGATATTAAAGTAGTTCTCTTTCTTTGTTGGATCTTTCTCAGTTTGGGTATCAATGTGATGTTAACTTCTTAAAATGATTTGGGGAGAGTTCTATCTTTCTTGATTGTCTGGAATACTTTCAATAAGATAGGTATCAGCTCCTCCTTGTATGTTTTATAGAATTCTGCTGGAATTTGTAATGGGGCTTTTTGTTTTTTTCTTTTTTGGCACATTTGAGTTCCTTGTAGATCCTAGCTGTTAGGCATTTGTCAGATATACAGCTGACAAATATTTTCTCAAATCTCAAGCACTGAGATTCTTTCTTCTGATTGGTTAATTCTGCTTTCTGTGCTTATCAGTTTGTTATTTATTTCATTCACTGTATTCTTTATTGCTGTTATCTCACTTATCAACTCCTTCATTCTTTCTTCTTGTCTCTCACTTATCTTAATTCTCTCTATTAATATTTTGATATCTGTGTTTGTGATTTGAGAGCAATCATTCTGAGTCATTCTGTTTGAGTTCTGAAGTCTGTATTTTCAGTGGCTGACCTCCCAGGAGTCTGTGTGAGACTCATATTCTTCCTTTGGTTTTTCTTCATTTGTGTAGGGCTTTTTTAAATAAGTATTTTTCTTATGACAAAGTCGATTTCCTGGATTGTTATTGGTCTATTTAGGGTCTCGATTTCTTCTTGTTTCAATCTGGGGAAGTTGTGTGATGTAAGAAAATCCTCCATTTCATTTTTGTTTTTGTGTTTGTTTGCACACAGGTGTACATAGTAATCTCTGATAATGTTTTGTATTTCTTTGGTGTTAGTTGTGACTTGATTGTTTGAATTTCTGATTATGTTCATTTAGCCTTTTGCTTTCTTTTTCTTGGTCAGTCTAGCTAGGGGTCCATCAATCTTTTTTATCCTTTTAAAAAATGAGCTTTTGGTTTCAATGATTTCTTTTTTGTATAATATTTTTGTCTCCTATGTCCCAAATTTGGGTATTGATTTTGGTGATCTGGATTCTTCTGCTGAAGTCAGGGTTTTGGTGATCTTGCTTTTCCAGCTTTCTTAGATGATTTGTTAAGCTGTTAATTTGTGATCTTCCATTTTCTTCATGTGTGTTCATAGACATATGAATTCCCCTTTTAGTACTGTTTTCATGGCAACCCAGAGATTTTGGTAAGATGTTTCTTCATTTTCATTTGTTTCCACGTATCTTTTAATCTCTGTTTTGATTTCTGTGTTGACCTAGGAGTTGTTTAGCATCATGCTATTTATGTCCATGTCTTTTTGGGTTTGGAGGGGACTTTGTTGGTATTGATATTTATTTTTATTCCACTGTGGTCTGAGAAGGTGCATGGCAGAATTTCAATCTTATGGAATTTGTTTATGCTTGATTTATGACTGAGGATGTGTTTGATCTTAGGGTAAGTTCCATGTGGTGATGAGTAGAATGTATAGTCTGTGGTTGTTGTGTGGATTGTTCTGTATGTATCAATTAAGTTCATTTGGTCAAATGTAATGTTGAGGTCCCAGATCTTCTTGTTGGCTCTTTGTTTTGATATTCTGTCTAGGGTTGTTAGTGGGGTGTTTAAGCCCCCAGCTATGATAGTGCTGGAGGCAATTTCTTTTTTTAGTTTACCTAGAAGCTGCTCTATGAAAGTTGGTGCTCCTACGTTGGGTGCATATACGTTTAGGTTGGATATTTCTTGTTGATGAATTGAACCGTTTATCATTATGTAGTGACCTTCCATATCTTTTGAAATTGTTGATAGCTTAAAGTGTATTTTGTTTGGTATTAAGATTTTGTCTCCTGCTTTCTTTTGTGTTCTGTTTACCTGAAAATTTCTTTCCTATCCTCTTACTTTGAGTCTGTGAATGTCCTTTCAGGTGAGATGAGTCTCTTGAAGACAATAAATTGCTGCCTTATGATATTTTATCCAATTTGCCACTCTGTCTTTTCAGTGGTGCATTTAGTCCATTCACATTCAGGCTAATTGTTGAGATGTGAGAGTTTATCCCTGTCATGAAGTTCTTATAGAGTTTGTTGTTGTTGCTGCTGTTTGCTTGCTTATTTGTTTTTTGTCTTTCTTTTGATTTTTGTGTTGATTCATGTGTTTTTAATCTTTTCCCTGCATTCTTGGGAAGTGCGTTGCCATTCTTTTTTTCCTTTCTTCTGTGTTTAATACTTTCTTAAGTGTTTCTTATAGAGCTGGCCTGGAGGCAACATAAACTCTTAGGGATTGAATGTCTGGGAAAGATTTATGTCTCCATCACTGATGAAAATTAGTTTAGTTGGGTAGGTAATTCTTGGTTAAAACTGTTTATCTTTGAGAACTTTGAAGATTGGGCTCCACGCTTTCCTACCTTGAAGTATTTCTGTGGATAACTCTGCTGCTATTCTAACTGGTATTCCCTGGCAGTTAGTCTGACCTTTCTCTCTTGCTGCCTTTAGGAAGTCTGCATTCTCAGTGGCTGACCTCCCAGGGGTCTGTGTGAGGCTAATGTTCTTCCTTTGATTTTTATTCATTTGTGTAGATTGTCCTCCCTCCCCTTTATTATTATTATTATTATTTTACCTCTTCTTTAATTCTGTTGTTCAGTGATTGGGTGTATAGCTTTTATTTCTGTTTGCTCAATCTCCTATTCTTCCTTATGTAGATCCTCTGGTTTTGTTCAATTCTGAAGCTACACTGGGGGTTGGGGCCTGTAATTTTTTCAGTTTTGAGATTTAATTAAGAATGGAGCTATGATTCAGAAGCTATCTGGAGCTCCTAGTATCTGATGACAGGTGTGTGGGCCCCCAGGAACCCAATTCCCACTGCTTGACAATCTGTCCATGCAGTGGGGGTGTCTGTTTGCCCCCTAAAAGCAAAATGAGATAAGGTAATGAAAATCTGGAATGGAAAGGAATGGAAAAGAATGGAAAAATGAAGGAGGAAGATGAAAGAAAGGTGGAGAAAGAGAAGAATAAGAGGGAAAACAGGTGTACCAACTAATGAATAAACAGAGAAACAAACAAAGACAGAATAAATAAAAAAGAGAAAAACATAAAGACAATTATACAAACAACCCCCTCCCCTCGTTGGTGTCCTCTCCCTCAAAAATACCATAGGCAAACAGAAAATAAAAAAAAAAATTAAAATAACAGAAACAAAGTAAGTACAAAAATGTAGACAAAAACAGAAAGAGACAAAAGAATAAAAGCAAAAATGAAAACAAAAAACAAACAAGAAGAAGAAGAAGGTTGTTTCTGTAACTTCAGGTTCCTTTTGGAGCCTCCACCTTAGGGGGTGACTCCAGTCTCCAGCTCTTCCCCTCTGCTTTCAGTGCAGTCTGATAGAGTTCCTCTCAGCATGGGTCAGATGCCCCATAGAATACTGTGGGAGGAAGAGAGATCATATACAGACTCACCCTATTCACTGCTGCTGCTGTCGTCTTCCACTCAGATCTGATGTATATGTGCCTGATGTGTATTGGGGGAGGGGTGTCTTGCTTTCTGAGTCCGGTGAGAGAATAGCCTCTAGGTCCCAAGATGGAGGCTGGGCCAAGCTGGTCGGGGCAATGCAGGTCTCTGCCTGGTCCTGGGACTGAGTAGATGGTGCCTGTTGGCATCTCGTCACCAGCATTGGAACTTTATTCCAGATTTCCATGACCTGCCTTCTCCACCATTCTTCCTGCTTGTGCCCAGTCTGCTCCTGCAGGTGATGGCATTGGCCAGGTCCAGTGGTGAGGGGAGGCTGTTCTCTGCTGCCTCCCCTCAAGAGAGCCCCTAGAATGGCAGACAAACCTGTGCACCTGGGTCTCCAAACTCAGGGTAGTGATGGGTTGTAATGATCTCTGGAGGAAAGCCTTGGTGCATGAACCCGAGTCTCCCCTCTGACAGACTTGTACTCACCCACTGGCATGCCCCACTCATACAGAGAGACTTTATGGACACTTGCTTTTGCAGAGACTCTCACATTCTGACCTGTTTGATCACCATCTTTCCTGGAAGTTCATTTGTATATATAAATCCCTTATCTTATATGTGATTTGCAAAAATTTTCACCAATTCTTTGGATTATCTTTTCACTCTTTTTTTGAGTCAGAGTCTCACTCTGTTGCCCAGGCTAGAGTGCAGTGGCACACTCACAGCCACCCCATCATCGACCTGCTGGGTCCAGGCCATTCTTCCACCTCAGCCTTCCAAGTAGCCAAAACTACAGGCATGCGCTACCATGCCTGGCTAATTTTTTTATTGTTGCCTGGCCTGGTCTTGAACTCATGGGTTCAGGTAATCCACTTGCCTTAGCCTCCCAAGGTGCTGAGATTGCAGGCTGAGCCACCAAGCCCGGCCTCTTTTCACTTTTTTAATACGTCTTTTGAAGAATGATTTCTTTCTAAGAGCATATTTTATAGATTATCTGAGATACCATGAAAACAAAGCTAGAGACAAAGTTTATATACAGGTAGTTTATTTGGAAGCGGTCTTAGAGATCAGGAGTGAGGGACAGGGGCATTGAACAGGAAAAGAGGGAAAAACAAAAATATGATGTATCACGCAGTGGCCACTGGTATACTGGTATGAATGACTAGTACTTGGTCCTTGATAGCACTTTTTGTAGGGCTTTATAAAATGTGTTTCAGAACTGTCTATCTGTAGGACAAAAGAAGGAGAGCATATTTATTTAGCCACTGCTTCCCATTTACCCATTTGTTAAGGGTGCTCCCGTGGGCATTAAACTTCTGGGATGTATAAAATGAGTGCCAAGTTGGTTTCTGATGACATTCCCATGTTGCATGTTGAAGGAGCTTTGGGATAGGAAGCAAGAAGTGGGTCCTGTAGACCCTAGGCAGTGGCTATCCAGTGGCACCTACATTAAGTTGGTTTAACCTCCATTGAACTTGTTGTTGCAACAGTGGCTGGAGTAAGAGGTGGGACCAAGAGAATTTGAATATATGTCTGTTCTGACAGGTAAAAAATGCTAGACAGAAGTAATGTGGTGAAGAAAATATGCCAGAAGTAATGTGGTGAAGAAAATATTCCTAAAGGACCATTCTAATTAAGATGAAGTAAAGTAGCCTTGTGGATAATTCCTGGTAATAATATTGTTCATTTGAATAGTAATTAGCAGCTAAGTGTTTTTGAAAACATCTCATTGAATCCTCACAATAACTCTGAGAGCTAGTAATTATTAGCTCCTTTTCTTAAGATGAGAAAACTGGGGGCTTGGAGATGATGAAATATCTTGCTCAGGGCCACACAATGAATTTTGCTGCTGTTTAATACTTTGTCGAAGCTTGATGAGAGAAATATTGGTGCTGTATGTCTGAGGTAAACACACTCTACTCATTCCTTTGCATCAGGAATTTCAAACTCAGGTGAGTACAGAGGCCAACCAGGCAGGGGTGATTGAAGTGGACAGAGAGTGGCTGATGGGATGGCTGCTCTTCATTTCCCAATGATCTCATGTGGACATGCCAACCCAGTGGAGCTATAGCTTCTAAATAGAAACAAGCAAACCCTGAAGTTGAATCTTATTTAAAATTTAAATGTGGGGGGAAAAAACCCCAAACCTCATGAACCTATGAAAAAACATCTATGGACCTATTTTTTTGTGTGATGTTCACTCCAGGTACTTTAAGTACCCGTCAAAGCACTGTGCACCTAACACATCATTTATTCTCTTCTGTAGAATTGGGTTTGCCACATTGTATTTCTGGAACATTGTACTTTTGGCTTACATTGAGGTACATCCAGTATATTCTTGCACTTTTTCTTAAGCTATATAGAGGACATTGTTCACTGCTTTAGTACTCATTATAAGAACCCAATGAGAAAAATTTCTCCCTGGACTCAGAACCAGTAGAGTTGCACTTCTCATGAAAAGCTTTGTTTTAGTCTAATGGACACTTGTAAATCACATAACTGATCATGCTTTTTCACTGGCTTTGCCTTCTAGAACTTTCAGAGCCAAATTTGTGACCTATATACACTACAGAACACTATGCAGCCATTAAAAAGAATGAAGTGGGTCTATAAAATGGCACATACAGTATGGTCATATAAGATCATTAAGTGGGGGAAAAACTCACTTTTGTCATTAAAAATTAAGCTTTTAAGAGAAAAAAGATGTGAGATTGATATTCTAGATCAAAGATCATTATCTTTGACAGCTATTTTCCAAAATTTATTTTGCTCCTTTAATTAAAATGTAAAAACAAACAAACAAAAAGCCAACAAAATTTGTGGTCTATAATAAAGTATTAATGTGATGGCACATTATTGAGTACTGGTCTTATAGTGATTTTATTTCATTCGTACTCCTATATTATCTTTACTCCACTTATTCTTGAAAATAATCTTGTATTGAATGCATTTTAAAGCTGACACACACACACACACAAACACGTTTGGTGGGGTACAAACTGTACATCTAGCAAAGGTTGGAATTTGAGTTTAAACCCAGAGTTTGGATTCTGAGTCCAGTCTTCTCCCCTTTACGACACAATTTACTCATGTCCGCAGTCTCTGAAACTATAATTAGTTGTATTAGAAGGTATGTGTAGTTGGCTATTTCAATAAAGTACAACCAATTTTCTTTTTCTAAAAACATGCTTCTGGGTTTGAGTGTGTATGCACTACACACTTGGGATACCAAGGAGTTTAAAAAGGCATTAAGGGATTGATTGAAACTTATAATCATGTTAACATACTCACAGCAAGGCTAGAAAAAAGTTGACTTTGAGCTTAAGAAAATTAACATCTGTCTTCTCTCAATTTCAGGTCATTTAAAATTATTTGGGTAGACATTGTGTTCACAGAAAGTGCTGAGTGCCTCTGTACATTCATTGGATTCAGTTGTATATTCTGTTTCCTTAAAACCAATGGCAATGCTTAGGCAAGACAACAATGGCCAGGGCAATGTGTGCAGTTTATATAAAACAGAGCACATGTTCTGCTCACCTGCTATTCAGAGTGATCATTAAAGAAGCTTAGGACAGCATACTTGCTCTCACATACTTCTTCAGTGCTAAGGTTTTTGAAATCTCATTTCATAGCTTTATAGGAACACCAAAATTGTCCGTGCCTAGCCCATTATTGTATTATTAACTTATCATCCAAAAACCTATTCAATTTCGTATTCTCTTTTACCTTTGGGCATTTAATTATATCTAATACCATAAGGCTATGAAAGCTTTCCAGGGGTCATTAGTTTAGCCTTCTGCTACCAGCAGAAGCAGTTTTTTAAAAAGTATTTTCAGAACAGTAGATTTTATAACCTCTTTTGGAAACACCTTTTGGCATTTAATTGGTTCTTGCCTTATACTTAGCCTGCATCCCTCCAGCTGTAGATTTAGCACTGTTCTTTATACAGAGAGAGAACAAAAAATCAATGATCCATGCTGGTGTTTCTAAAAGCTTGTATGTGAATAACCCGAGGTTCTTGTTAAGATACAGATTCCCAGGGCACCAACACCAGAGGTACACATTAGAAAGATCTTGTATAAGACCAAGAAATCTGTAATGTTTTCAAGCACTGGAGGGGGTGGATTTTCCTTACTTGAAGAAGCACTGCTCTATACTATAGACCAGTGAGTCTTAGACTTTAGAAGAGAGTTTGCTAAATTTAAATATATTTGCCTAGCCTTCCTCCTGAATAATCAGATTTTACGGATCTGAAGTTGAACCTTGGAGTTCATAGAAACATGCTTCGTGATAATGTTCACCAACGTTTAAGATACCTAATCTTTAACTGTACCCCACAATTTTAAAATAAAAAATATGTTAAAAAAAAAAAAGATTCGTGGCATGAGATCATCTCTAATCTCTCCATACATTTCAGATTGTTTAGTTTTTCTTTGCTTGGAGTCAACACTTCAATGCCATAAGTGTTGTATTTAATATTTAAAAGGCATCCAGGCAAAATTGAACAATACATAAATATATGGAAACATGCACAAATTTTCTTATTATATATAGCTTAAAGAAAGCTATGTTGTTAACTTACATGATTGTGCAACAGATTGAAATGAAAACATACAGCAAAGTAGGGAGAACAACATAACAAATACTCAGACACTATCTGGATTTAATATGCATATTGCATGCATTTCTTGAATAGCATTTCTTATCATGTCGCTGCATTCTTGTTTTCTAAACAATAAGTTATTGATAAAACTGAAGTGTCACTTGGACCCTAATGTATTCAATTTCCATTTCCCCTTTGCAGTCTCATAAGTAATTCTTAATTAATATGCACATTTTTTCCTTAAACTACATTTATAGAATGCTAATTGATGAATCAGAAGATGTAGGCATCTAAAATCTGCCAAAGTTTCTTAGAAGAAAGTGTATCAGTTTGTATTACTGTCTGCAATATAAACTTGATTTGTTTCTGCTAAGTCATTGCCAAATTGGAGATTTGTCATTAACAATAAGTGCTAATATGATAAGCGTAGGTAGTATTGTTTAAATTTAAATTATAAATATCATTGAATTTAAGCATTTTGAAATCTTTTTTAAATATACTAATACATTTATATTGTTCAAAAATTAGAAAATTTTACAAGTTATAAAGTGAAAAGTCTCTCATTCATCCTTGACATCCAACCCCCAAAGTTAACAGTTATTTTTTAGTTATTTTGTCTACTTCTGAGGTTTCTTTATGCATGTACAGGTAAATGGGAATATTTCACTAGATTTTTTACCTCTCCTTCCCCTTGATATGGCAAAGTTAGCATATTTAGTCACTGTGTGTACTTCAGCTTTTTTTTTTCCACTTAACAATATAGTTTGAAGTTATTTCTATAATGGTACACAGAAAATTCCCTTGGTTATGTTTTCTGCTGCATAGTATTCTATTGCACATGTATGTTGTCATTTTTTTAACTAGCCCTATTGGTGGATATTGCTTTCTAATTTTTACTGTTACACATGATTTTGCCATGAGTCATTTCAAATGTGTGACAGTGAATTTTCTGAGTCAAAGGATATATTCACTTACAGTTTTGATAGATGTTGTCATATTGTCACCCTCCTTGGTATTGTACCAATTATGTTACTCAAGGAATGCATGCAATATCTATTATCCCAGTCTTACCAAAGTGTGATGAAACTTTTCCAATTTTGTCAATCTGATGGATGAAAAAGTTCAATGTGCTTCTGTCTTAATATTCTGTTACTTTAAGTGAACTGAGCATCTTTTCATGCTTGAGAGCTGTTATATTTATGTGAACTCCATTCATATCTTTTGACCATTATATTGAGTTTTCTTTTCCTTATTAATTTCTAAAAGTCCTGGATGTATTAGCTAGGTTATTCTTTGTCTTTAATATTGAGTTGAAAATTATTTTTCTGATTTTTTATTTGTATATTGCCTTTCAAAAATAATTTTTATTGCCCAAATATTTTAGAATATTGTGTAATTAAATGTATCAGTCTTATCTCATGTAGGTTCTGGGTTCTGAAACATAGATAAAAAGATCTTACAATGGACAGGAGATGGGCAAGATGATAATGGAACTGGTCAGAGTGTGAGAGTCTCTGCAAAAGTGAGTGTCCATAAAGAGTGTCTGTGTGAGTGAGTGTGTGCTGGTGGGTGAGTAAAAATCTGTCTGAGGGAGACTTGGGTTTTAGCACTCGAGGATCTCCTCCAGAGGTGACTGCAACCCACTATTGTCCTGAGAGCAGAGGCTCTGGTGCACAGGATCGTTTGCTGTTCTCAGGGGTCTCTTGGGAGGAGGCAGGAGAGTTCAGTTGCTCCTCACCACCTGGCACCTGGTTTATTACACCACCTGCAGCAGCAGGCTGGGTGCTAGCAGCAGGAACTGTGGAGAAGGCACATTGAGGAAATCTGGAACTGAGCCCCACTGCTGTTGAGTAGATGCCAACCGCTGCCATTTTCTCTGTCCTGGGAGTTGGCAGAGACCTGCATTGCCCTGCCCACCTCTCTCCAGCCTCCAAGCTGAGATGCAGAGATTACTTCCACACCCCTCTGGGATTGACCATCAAACACAGAGAGACAATCATCCCTCCCCCATGCTGGACCAGGCACAGACAAGTCTGATCTGAGTAGGAGACTTGGTAGTAGTAGCAGCAGCAGATAAGTTGGGTGAGTCCAGATCTGATTCACCCTCCTCCTACAACAGTCCATGGGGTGTCTGACCCATGCTGAGAGCAACCCAATTGGCCTGTGCTGAGAGCAGAGGGAATGGGCTGGAGACTGGAGCCACTCCCTAATGCAGTGGCAGCCAAAAGCAGCAATGCTTGGGAAAGGAATCTGAAGTTCCAGAAATGGCCACAGAGGGAGCTCCTTTTTTAATGTTACATTTATGTATACTTTGTTTTTGTTATTTTATTGTTGTTTTTTAGATCTGCTGTTTGTGTATGGGTATTTTTTGAGAGTGAGTACAGCAACAGGGGTTTTTTGTTTGCTTGTTTTTTCTGTTTTTGTTTGTTTCTTTATTTGTTAATTGGTATGCTTGTTTTCCCTCTTCTTCTTCTCTCTCTTTACCTTTCTTTCATCTCCTTCTTTTTCCATTATTTTCCTTTTTCTTATCTCATTTTGCTTTCAGGGGGCAAACTTACACCCCACTGCATGAACAGATTGTAAGGTGATGGGAAGTGGGTTCCAGGGGGACCACACACACTTGTCAGCAGAGACTGTGATCTGCAGATAGCTTCTGAACCACAGCTCTCCTCTTAATCAAATCTCAAAACTGCCAAAAGCACAGTCCCCAAACCCCAGTCTGGCTTCAAAGTTGAACAAAACCAGAGGATCTACATAAGGAAGAATAGAGGAGTGAGCAAAAGGAAGTGAAAGCTTTCCTCCATCACTGAACAGCAGAATTAAAGGCAGGGGTGTGTGAGGAATCTTCACAAATGAAGAAGAATAAATGGAAGAACACAGGTCCCATACAGACACCAGGGAAGACAGCAACTGAAAATACAGACTTTAGCACTCTAACAATGCAGAGCCCCCAGAACAACTGGTCTCAAACCACAAACACAGCTATCAAGATATTAATATAGAGACTATATAGCAATGAAGAGAGACAAGAGGAAAGGATGAAGGAGTAGATAACTGAGATGATGGCAATAGAGAATACAGTGAATGAAATAAATAACAAACTGTTAAGTATGGAAAGCAGAATTAACCGAGCAGAAGAAAAAAATCTCAGAGCTTGAAAACCAAAACATGGAACTAACCCAAACTGTTAAAAATATAGAAAAGAAGCTTAAAAAGATGGGACAAAGCCTACAAGAGATGTGCGATTATATCAAGAGGCCGAACCTAAGATTAATTGGAATCCCTGAGGCAGATAGAGAGACAGAGGCCACCCTGGAACAAACATTCCATAAAATTATCTAATAAAACTTCCCTCATCTCATTAGAGATGTGACCATTCAAACACAAGAGATTCAGAGAACCCCTGCAAGACATCAAATGAGAAGACCAACTCCTAGACACATAGTAATTTGTTTACAGAATAGGTATAAAAGAAAAAATTATAAAGGCAGCAAGAGAGAAAGGTCAGACTACCTATCAGGAAAGACCAATTAGCATAGCAGCAGATTTATCTATAGAAAGACTATAGGTTAGAAGAGACTGGAGTCCAGTTTTCAAAGTTATTAAAGATGAACAATTTCAACCAAGAATTTCCTACCTAGCTAAGTTAAGCTTTATCAGCAATGGAAAATTAAAATCCCTCCCAGACATTCAATCCCTGAGTTTACACCACCTCCAGATCAGCTCTACAAGAAACACTTAAGAAAGTATTAAACATAGGAAAAAAAAAAATGACCACCCCCTTCCCAAGAATGCAAGAAAAAGAAACATAAATAAATCCCAAAATGAAAGAAAGCCAACAAACAAACAACAACAACAACAAAAAACTCTATAAAAATCTCATGGCAGGGATAAACTCTCACATCTCAATAATTAGCCTGAATGTGGATGTACTGAGTGCACCCCTGAAAAGACACAGAAAGGCAAATTGGATAGAAAAATATGACTCAGCAATATGCTGTCTCTAGGAGATTCATCTCACCAGAAAGGACCCACAGTAAGAGGATGGTAAAAAAATTTCTGTCGAACTAAATACAAAAGAAAGCAAGAGTTGCAATATTAATATCAGACAAAATACCCTTTAAGCTATCAAAAAATTTAAAAAGATATGGAAGGTCATGACATAATGATAAAAGATTCAATCCATCAACAAGAAATATCCATCCTAAACATATATGCACCCAACATAGGAACACCAACTTTCATAAAGCAGCTTCTAGGTAAACTAAAAAAGATATTGACTCCAGCACTATTGTAGCTGGGAACTTAAATACCCCACTAACAATCCTAGACAGATCTTTGAGGGAAAAAGTCAACCAGGAGATCCAGAACCTCAACTTTATGCTTGACCGAATGGACTTAATAGATACCTACAGAACACTCCACCTAAAAACCACAGAAGATACGTTCTACTCATCACTACATGGAACCTACTCTAAGATTGACCACATCCCTGGCCATAAATTGAACATAAGCACATTTCATAAGATGGAAATACTGCCATGAACTTTCTCAGACTACAGTGGAATCAAAATAAATATCAACACCAACCAACTTTTCCCAAACCCACAAAGACATGGACACTAACCAGCAGATACTGAACAACTCCTGGGTCAATATGGAAAGCAAAACAGAAATTAAAAGATTCCTGGAAACAAATGAAAATGAAGAAACCTCTTACCAAAATCTCTGGAATGCCATGAAATCATTACTAAGAGGATAATTCATAACTTTATGAACACACATGAAGAAAATGGAAAAATCACAAGTTAACAGCCTAGCAAATCACATATGGGAACTGGAAAAGCTAGACCAAAATCCTAACTTCAGCAGAAGAATCCAGATAACCAAAATAAAAGCCCTAATACAGGACATAGAAGACAAAAACATAATAGAAAAAAATCAATGAAATAAAAAGTTGGTACTTTGAAAGGATAAACAAGATTGATGGCCCTCTAGCCAGATTGACCAAGAAAAAGCCCAAATGTATACAATGAGAAATGCAAAAGATAAAATCACAACTAACTCTGAAGAAATACAAAAGATTGTCAGAGATTACTATGTACACTTGTATGAAAACAAACTTGAATACCTAAATGAAATGGAGGACTTTCTGACATCATACAACCTCCCAAGGTTGAAACAAGAAGAAATTGAGACCTTAAATAGACCAATAACAACCCAAGATATTGACTTAATCTTAAGAAAACTACCTACACCAAAAAGCCCTGGACCAGATGGCTTTCCAGCAGAATTCTACAAAACATACAAGGAGAAGATGATACCAATCCTACTGAAAGTATTCCAGGCACTTGAGAAAGATGGAATTCTCCCCAAATCACTTTATGAAGCTAAAATCACATTGATACCCAACCAAGAAATAGAACTACAGGCCAACATCCTTGATGAACACAGACGAAAAAATTCTCAACAAGATTCTAGCAAACAGGATCCAACAGTACCTTTCAAAAATAATCCACCATGATGAAGTAGGCTTCTTCCCTGGGATGTAGGACTGGTTCAAACTCTGTAAGATCATAAATGTAATTAAATACATTAACAGATGTACAAACAAGAACCACATATTATATCATTAGATTCAAAAGAGTTTTCAATAAAATCTAGCATCACTTCTTGATAAAAACCCTTGCACACCTAGGCATAGGTGGAACATACCTTAAAATAGTAAGCGCCATCTATGGGAAACCCATAGTCAACATATTGCTAAGCAGACAGAAATAGGAAACATTTTCTCTGAAAACCAGAACAAGACAAGACTGCCCACTCTCATTCTTGTTCAGCATAGTGTTGGAAGTCCTAGCTAGAGCAATCAGACAAGAGCAGGAAATCAGGGATATTCAAATATGAAAAGAGGAAATTAAGTTATGTCTCTTTGCAGTTGACATGACCCTACACCTTGAAAACCTAAGAGAATCTATCAAAAACATTCTTGCAATAATAAAGGACTTTAGCAAAGTCTCAGGTATAAAATAAATGTGTAAAAGGCAGTCATGTTCCAATACATCAACAATAAAGAAATAGAAACCCAAATAAAAATCACAACCCCCTTTCCAATAACCACAACATAAATAAAATACCTTGGCTTCTTCCTAACCAGAGAAGTGAAATGCCTTTACAATGAAAACTACAAAACATTGCTCAAAGAAATCAAAGATGCCACAAACAAATGAGAAAAAATTCCATGCTCATGGATTGGAAGAATCATCATTGTTAAGATGTCCATCCTACCAAAGGAAATTTACAGATTTAATGCAGTATCCATTAAATTACCAGAGGCATTCTTCTCAAACCTGGACATGACCATACAGAAATTCATACGGAAATATAAACAACCATAAATAGCCAAAACAATCTTCAGCAAAAGAAATAAACTGGGAGGTATCATGCTTCCAGACTTATTATAATGTTATAATAATCAAAACAATCTGATATTGGTACAAGAACAGACATATAGACCACTGGAACAGGACAGAGATTCTGGAAGTAAAGCCTCAATTTCTCAACCAACTCATCTTCGACAAAGCATCCACTAACAACATATTCAGTAAATGGTGCTGGGAAAACTTGTTGACCACATGCAGAAGAATGAAACAGGACCCCTACCTAGAACCATATACAAAAATCAACTCTAAATGGATCAAAGACCTAAATGTAAAACACTAAACTATAAGAACCTTAGAAAATGCAGGAGACATCCTTATGGAAATTGGAACTGGCTACCAATTCCTACTTTGAAAGGATAAAAAAGATTGATGGACCTCTAGCCAGATTGACCAAGAAAAAGAGAGAAAAAGCCCAGATGCACATAATGAGAAGTGCAAAAGATAAATGCAAAATCCCAAATGCCCATGCCATAAGAGACAAGATAAGTGGGACCTCATCAAACTGAAAAGCTACTGCAAAGCAAAAGAAAACATCAAGAGAGTAGGGGGACAGCCCACAGACTGGGAATAAATGTTTAAATATTTGCCAATTGTATATCTGACAAAAGCGTAACATCTAGGATCTACAAGATATTCAAGCATGCCAAAAAGAAAAAAACAAACAGCCCTATTAAAAAGTGGGCAAGAGCTCTGGTAAGATGGCGACGGCACAGGTGGGACTGTGAGCTTCTCCAAGTGAGTTCCCATAAAGACTCTTACTTTCCTTTCCCTACCACCCCCTGCCCACTGCCAACCACATTGGTCTGAGGCCTGGAGACCCTCGGTCCCATGCATGGATGGCTACCACGGCCCCTCTGCCACTGCTGTTCCACCCCAGGTGGCCCTGAGCCCCAGCCACATGGAGCTCCCAACTTCTGCCCCAGCTACACTGTCTCACTCAGCCCCAAGCCACCTGCCGCCACCTGTGGAAGTCCTCAGATAACGTCTTGTGGAGATCTGGGTTCCCTTGCTGGCTACACTGATCTGCCCGGCATGCAGCTGCTGCCAGCTCCCTCCATGGCTGGGCGCCCAGCCCGGTCTTGGCCGTGGCAGCTCGGGGAGGCCCTCCACACCCGCCCTTCAGAACTACAGGCTCCATTCCCTCCTGGGGTGCCCCACTAGGCCCAAGGCTGCCGCTGCCCATGCAGGCCCCCAGTGCCCGTGCCTCTGGGCTCTGCGCCACCACCTGGGCTGAAGCACCCAAAGCCACAGCCGGTGCTCACCCTTGGAGTTCCCGGTCCCCACCCTGGGTTCCGGTCCCTGCCCAGCCCCATCTCAAGCCGCCATCTCCCAGGGAGGCTCTAGGTGCCCATCCTTCAGAGATACCAGCTCCACTCCTGGCTGAGGTGCCCTGTGCAGGGCCCAAAGCCACTGCCATCACCTGCCACCTGCTCTTTGGAGCTCCGGTCCCCACTCTGGCTGAGGTGCCCAGCAGTCTTGTACTCCACTTCCCCCAACTCGCCCCTGACCACAGCAGTTCCAGAGAATAGCTGGAGTCCTGTGACCAGGCAGAGACCTGCAGTGACTCACCCACCCAGCTTTTCCTAATCTCCAACTTGGGAGCTAAGACCCCATGGTTGTGTAAGAGAACAGTACATCTTAAGGACGTGCTGAACAGCCACTCTCGGCTCTCAGCTGTGGCCCGGAGAATTCCAGGCTCTTTCCTCCATCCCAAGCTGCTGGAAGCACACCCAATGCAGCGCCCAGTTGTATCGCTGATTCCCAGTGCCTGATGCCAGACACACACCACCATAGTCTGTCATAGTGGATCATCCACAGATCTGGACGAGTGGAGAGAAAGGATGGTGAAAGAGGAGCTGCCCACTGTAGCCATTTTCCAGTTAGAGATCCGCATTGCCCCGCTCATTTACAAGCAGCCTCCACCTTGGTTTCTAAGGTAACCTCACCAAACAGGAGACAGAAGGGCCGCCCCTATGCTTAATCAGACACAGACAATTCAGTCCTGTGGCAGACCTCGCAGACAGCAAGCCAAGGGAACCAACCCAAGTTTTGAGTAAATCTATCTGCCTGCAATGAGAACAAAGGGGAGAGGCTAGAGATCAGAGCTGAAGAGACATTAGACACTCAGGAAAGACTCCAGAGCTAGTCTGGTTTCTTATTTTGACTTTTGATTTTATTGTTTTGACTGTTTGTTTTGTTCACATTTGTTTGCTTTTTGAGATAGACTACTTGTTTGTGTTGTTGAAAAGCATATCAAAAGGCATGATTTTATTGGACTATCTTTGTGTGACAAGATAGTCCAGTATGCTTTAGGGAATCTTGTGTGTTTGTTTGTTTTTTACTCTTTTCTGGCCTTGAGTCTCTATTCATTCATTAGTTGGTAGGTATGTCTGTTTTTCCTCTTACTCTTCTCTCTCTCCAACTTCCTCTTGACTCCCCCTTCTTTGATTATATTCCTTTTTTTTTTTTTCACCTCCTTTGGTTCCAGGGAGCAAACCTAAACCCCACTGCATGGACAGATTGTAAGGCAGTGGAAAATAGCTTCCAGTGTGCCCATACACCTGTTGGTGGATACTGGGATCTGCAGATAGATTCTGAATCACAGCTTCCCCCTCAATTAAATCTCAAAACTGCAAAAAGTACAGCCCCAACCCACAGCCCACAGTCCAGACTCAAAAGTGAACAAAGCCAGAGGACGCTCATAAGGAAGAACAGGAGATTGAATAAAAAGAAGTAAAAGCAACCCCACATTCCCTGAAAAACAGAATTAAAGAAGGGACTGGAAAGGGGGAGAGAAAAATCCACACGAATGAAGAGAAACCAAAATAAGAATATGGGTCTCTCAAAGACCTCTGGGAGGTCAGACACTGAGAAAATTGACTTCGGAATGCAAACAGTGAAGAGCCCCCAGAATGACTGGTCTCAAACTACAAACCCAGATATCAAGACATTAATGGAGAGATGAAAAAAAATTGAGGAGAGACAAGAAGAAACTAGGAAGGAGTTGATAACTGAGATGGCAGTAGTAAAGAATACTGTGAATGAAATAAATAACAAACTGATAAGCTTGGAAAACAGAATTAGCCAGGCAGAAGAAAGAATCTCAGAACTTGAGGACCAAAATATAGAACTAACCCAAACTGTCAAAAACATAGAAAAGAAGCTGAAAAAGACAGAACAACACCTTCAAGAGATGAGTGATTACTTCAAAAGACCAAACCTAAGAGTAATTGGACTTCTTGAGGCAGAAAGAAAGACAGAGACCACCCTGGAACAAACATTCCATGAGAGTATTCAAGAAAACTTCCCTCATCTCATCAGTGATGCAAAAATTCAAACACAAAAGTGTCAGAGAACTCCTGCAAGACAACAAATGAGAAGACCAACTCCCAGACACATAATAATTCACCTGAACAAGTAGGTATAAAAGAAAAAAATCCTAAAGGCAGCAAGAGAAAAAGGTCAGATTACCTTCCATGGAAGACCAATTAGAATAGCTGCAGATTTATCTACAGAAACCCTTTAGGCTAGGGGAGCTTGGAGCCCTTTCTTCAAAGTTCTAAAAGATAAACAAATTCAACTAAGAATAACCTACTTCATCAGTGAGGGAGAATTAAAACCTTTCCCAGATATCTAATCCCTAAGAACTTATGCTGCCACCAGACCACCTCTACAAAAAACACTTAAGAAAGTATTAAACACAGAAGAAAAGGAAAAAGGAACAACAATGTTCTTCACAAGAGAACAGGAAAAAGATTAAAAAAAACACACGAACCAACCCCCAAACCAAAAGAA
>CAUYQG010189373.1:0-13541 GCA_963574415.1 Tarsius wallacei | reverse complement strand
CCACGCCCAGCTGATTTTTTGATTTATTGTAGAGTTGAGGTCTCGCCAAGTTGCCCGGGTCTCGAACCCGTGGGCTCAGGAAATCCACTCACCTCAGCCTCCCAAAGGCGAGGGATTACAGGCTGAGCCACCGAGCCCAGCAGGTCGAGGCTGCGGTGGCCAGGAGCGGCCACTGCACTCCAGTCTGGGCGACAGTGAGACTCCAACTCAAAAAAAAACCAAAAAAACCAAAAAAAAACTTAACGACCTATTTAAAATGGAATATGGTAATATGAAATATTCAGAACGTTAAACCTTGATCAACAAGAAATGCTGACTAAAGCAAAATCATTTGTGTTTAGAATAAGAAGGGACAGAGATCATGTTTTATTTATTTTATCTATGCAGAAAAGTTTTCTGAATCTATTGAATTGCTTATAGCATTGAGTGTGAACATAGTAATAATAGCTAAGTTTTTGAGTACTTATTATGGGCCGGGTTTTTTAAGAATTTTTAATGAACTTATTTAGACCTCTACTGTTATCTTTATTTGTCCTAAGAAAAAGCACTGCACTCTGCTGCCTTCCTGGATTCATGAGAATGGCAGAGATTTCATCTGTAGGGAAGAGTGGATTTGGAAGTTCTCACGTACCTCTGATGGGGAAGTGGATGTTGCCACCAGGTCCTAGCTTAGGAGTCAGAACATCCGGGCATATGTCCCCTAGGAATTCTCACAATGCTTCATTAACAGGGACTGTCTGAGGAGGCTCATCACAGCATTCTTTGAAGCGATAGGTTTTGGATGTGACCTTGGTTCCAACACCAGAAAACTGTGTGAGTAAAATGTGGTGGAATTTCACTGTGAAGCATAGAATTCAGAAGAATAGATAAGAAAAACAGACAGAAATGTTGATAAGTCCTAAAAACTTAATGCTAAGTAGAAAAGTAAGAAGCAGAATATATATTGTAAAAGCATGCACCAAAAAACACAAAACAATAAGGAAAGAATACAAAATAAATACAAAGCTGGATGCAGTGGCTCATGCCTGTAATCGCAGCACTTTGGGAGGCCAACGAGGGATGATCACTTGAGGCCAGGAGTTAAGGACCAGCTTGGGCAACGTAACGACATCCTGTTTTTATACAAAATAAAAAATTAGCTGGGCATAGTGGCATAAGCCTATAATCCCAGCTATTCAGAAGACTGATGTGGGTGGATAGCTTCAGCCCAGGAGTTCAAGACTGCAACAAGCTATGACTGTACCACTGCACTCCAGTCTGGGTGACAGACGGTGATCCTGTCTCCAAAACATAAATAAAATAAAATAAACACTTTAGTAAAGTTGTCTAATTAGGAAGGAAATGGGTGAAAGTAAGGGAGGATAGATTACTTCATTTAAATTTTAATCTTAAAAAGAGAATGAATACATTTACATAAACCAAGGAAGATAGCATGCCATACACTAAGAAATATGATTACTTGGTGTTTCTCACCTGCGTTCTAAGATTTTAAAAGTATAAATACAAGTAAAAAATATTCTACTTTACAGTTTTGGAAGAATGTTGTCTTTCAGGTCAGAAAAAATAAAGATGAATAGCCCATATTGCTTGAGGATAAGATTATAGACACTAGTTGTTAGTGTAAGTTAAATTTCAATACAATGGAAGACACACAAATACAAACAAAAAAAACAACAGAATTATCTTTTTGGAGCACAGGCCCCTTGTAATACAGACTCCCCTAAGTAAGTGTTTTAGGAGCCCATCAGTATCAGTATATCAGCTGATACTTCTCACAATCAGCTGCTGTGAGAAGCTGCATTCCATTTCAGTGAATTTTTTTGTGACAAACAGGTGACTGGCTCTTCACCATGACAACATACCTGCCTGCCCCGCGCTGAGTGTTCAGCAGTTTTTGACGAAAAACGACAGGACTCCCATGCCCCACCCTCCCTATTCACCTGATCTCACCCTGAGTGAGTTTTTGGCGTTGTTTTCCTGGATGAAAAAAGTCTTCAAGGAGAAATGTTTTCCCAATGAGGAAGAGGTGAGGCAAAAAACGACAGAAGCACTAACAGGCATCAAAATTGACAAGTTCAAATAACTGAGCACCACATGTTCTCACTCATAAGCGGATTCTGAACATTTACCATAATAGTATAAGAAGAGGATTGGCAGTAACAGGAAACTGCTCGGGCCGAGGGGCACATAACTTCAATAAGCCTAGTTGATCTCTAACCAGGCGAAGTGGGGACCAAAGGGAGGCCCAGACTTTTCCTGTACAATGACCACTTGTGTACCCAATACTGAACTGTGTCCCACGTCTTAAAAAAAATTTCTAAATTTAACAAGTTCAAAATTGTTTTGAGCAGTGGAAAAGGTGTCTTGATAGGCATATTGCATCAAATGGAGACTACTTCGAAGGTGACTGAAGTTTAAATATATAAGAATCAATACACAATTTTTAATAAATAAACTCCAGGGTTTTTTGGGTCCCCGCTCGTAACTATCTTTAGAGAAGATTTAATAAGCATGCATGCTCGTTGGGCCTAACAATTTGTCTTCAAGAAGTTTACAGGGAACAAATGACTGGATGAGTAACCAAAGATATATGTGCATGACTGTTTAATTGAAATAGCTTTACAGAGATAATAATATGCTCTCATTATGTGTATCTAAAAGATTGTAAAAAAAATTAGATATATAAAAGTCAAACTATTGATTTACATGTTTTACAAAAGGATTCAATTCCAAGCAAGTAAACATGTTGCAAAATGGATAATTGCATCTCAAATTTTAGATAAGCATTTCATACTTCTTTGTGGAGTAGATCAGCATTGCTATGATTATTTCTTAATTGAAGACAAATAAATTCTTTCACAGTATGCATAATTTTAGTCTCCTGTCTCCATCCCATTTCCGCATCTTCTGTTACTATTAAACTAAAAAGAATAAAATTCAATAAATTAATAAATAACGAATTTATAAATGTATATATACACAAAATGTAGAATAATACAGTTCAAAAATGTGAAAAAATAATGATCCCTTCTATTGAGATTATATTTTATTTTTAATTTCTAATTTTTTCTACATAAAGCATAAATAATCTGTGTAATATGATAGAACATGGAAATTATTATTTTTTTCTAAAGATATAGAAGACTTTTGCAGATAAGAGGCAACAATAATAACACTCCAAAAAAAGAGCTTTCTTATGAATGAAAACAAAGACACAGTTTATTAAATTCATAATCTTGCCTCTGAATTATCCTGCAAGTTTTCAAAGTTAGAGCCTTACATTTCTGCCATTCTATAAGAACCACAGTCTATTAAACATATTATTTCCAACATTGGTAACATTTCAAGCTTTGTCCTGGAGGATGGAGACATGTAGACAGATGACTTGTCTTCTAAATAACAGACAAGTCAAATAAAAATCAACTGTATATGTCTATCAGTTCACCAATCAATGCATGAATCTTTATTGATTGAGAAAATCTAAAGACTCTCTTCTCCCTCTTATTTGCTGCTTTATACAATGGAGGCCCCCCAAAAAATCCCTGCAATTTATATTTTTAAAAAATGTATATTTATTCTTACATGTTTAAACTTTAGTCACCTTCAAAGTACTCTCTTATTGATGAAATACACCTTTGGAGACACTTTTTCCACTCCTCAAAACAGTTTTTGACTCATTAATTTTGACGCCTTTCAGTGCTTCAGTTGTTTTTTGCTTCACATCAGCAAAACGTGTTCCTTTGAGAATTTGTTTTCATCCAGGAAAACAACAACAAAAATCACTCAAGGGAAGATCAGATGAACAGAGAGGGTGGGAAATGAAAGTCGTGCTGGTTCTGTTCAAAAACTACTGAACACTTAGCGCAGTGTGGACAGGTACACTCGTAAACCACACATCATGAAATGGGCAAGGGTCCTGAAAGAATCTCCAGAAAAATTTCATGGAAGCTGAATTCAGCCTTTCACAACAACACTAGCTAATACACCAATGCCGATGGGTTCTAGAACACTTACCTAGCACGAGAAGACTATACTACAATGAACCTGGCCTCCAAAAGATAATTCCAGTTTGGGGGTGGTCTTCATAGGTGTATAGCATCAAACAGAGAGAACTTTGAAGGTGACTGAAGTTTAAATATGTAACAATAAATACATAATTTTTGACACACAAATTCCAGTATTTTTGCTGCCCTTTGTATATAATTACACATAATTCCATTTTTACCATGTTTTATTTTTTTCCTTGTAAGTTAAAAATTTCTCATCTTTAAAAGTTGATTTTCTCCAAAAATTTCCAAGTCTTTCTGAAATTTGGGGCTTAAAGTGGTAGATTTTTCACCCTTAGCAATTTCTGAGCTAACACTCCTAGAGGACTACTTAAGCGCCTTCCCAGTGACAGATTCATTTTTGTCATGCAATCCAAACAGAAAAATTTAGAAAAGAAGTCATCAGAGGAAACAACTCCCATTTTATCATTAACAAATCTCTTATCCCAAGGATATCCTTACCTGTCTTCTTTAGTTCTTTTGGAATAAAACATGCCTCTAATGCATTCAACCAGATGTGGATCTTTGTTTGGCAGGACTTGGTTTATTAAATTTGTGAAGAATAGGGCTATTTCAAGAAATTCTGAACATTTTTAAGAGAAGAGAGTAAAACTTATTTATGTTTAAAGACCCTAAGTAGTACAAGGTAAGATAGTAACATACATCAAAACCTAAGATGATTAATTTGTGTTACCAAATCAGATATTATCTGTTGGATTGCATATGCCTGTCTAGAGGGAGGTATGAAAGACTACTGTTTATAGACTTCCAAACGACAAGAGTAAGGATTGCTGACTAATCATGCAGCAGTATATTTTACTGACCTGTCTGGCCCATAGGCTGTTTGAAGGCTTTGCACCATCAGATCAATGAAGGATAAGTGGATACACCCAGAGATGAACATCACATGAAAGCTCTGACAGTCAGTCTGAACCTTTCATATGCTATCTGGATGCAGAGCTTGCCAAAACTGCCACAAGAAACAAAGTACTTTGGCTCTGATGGATTCTTTTCCATCCCTCACGATATCAAACTGTTTCCTGGTTTTGATTCTCAAAGTGAAAAATTCAATACGGAAGCACAGTATATGCAAATCATGGGCCAGAATGTTGCAGACTAATTGTTTTATCTAAATGGAAAGAACGGACATCCTTACAATAATACATTTTCTCTATACGTGAGAATAATACAACTCCAAACATAGTGTACTTGATGAATGAGAAAACTTATGCTACAATCCATAGGGTCATGCTTCAGTCTATGAAAAGGGACCTAAGAAGAAAGTTTAAAAGATAGAATAACTCCAAACTATCTTACCCAGAAGGAAGTTCATGTTGCTTAACAACAGATATGCTACCTCACAGCACAGGAGCAGGCTATAACAGCTAAGCCAAACCATCACAGCTTTCCGTGAAGACTTTTAAAATAAAAAATAAAATTATTGATGAAAAGTTACATATTTTCAAAGGCCACTCTTTGCAAATGTATTAGTGATCTTTTCCCTTATAATTTTTTCAGGCATGCAATCTCTCTTGTATTCCTTCAATTTCCTCTATCATCAATCTCTTTTACTCTACAGATTTTTCTTAACATTTAATCAACATGGTCTTCTATGTCCCACCTTACCTCTCATCACTCTTAAATTACATTGTCATTTTTCCGTTCTCTATAAAAGTCAAGTTTCACAACCGATTATATGCATTTTTCCTCCTTAGTAGCCTTGCATTCATTTTTAACAGACTTTATTTTTAGAGAAGATTTAGGTTTACATTAAAATCAAGTAGAAGACAGGAAAATGTCCTGTATACATATGCATAGCCTCTCCTGTTATCAGCACCCCCCACTGGAGTGGTACATTTTTTACAACTGATGAACCCATTTTGATACATCATTAACAACCAACGTCCATAGTCTGCCTTAGCGTTTACTCTTAGTGTTGTACATTCTATGACTTTGGACAAATTTTCAATGACTTGTTTCCATCTTTGTAGTATCATACAGAGTATTTGACTGCTCTAAGAAACCACTGTTCTCTGCCTGTTTATCAGTGTAGACAAACCTGGCAACCACTGATCTTTTTGCTTTCCCAATACCTATGCCTTTTCCACAAAGTCATATGGTCGGAATAATACAGTATGTAGCAGTATTTTCAGATTGGCTTCTTCCACTTGGTAATACGCACTTAACTTTCCTCCATGTCTTTTCAGAGTTTTTTTTAGCACTGAATAATATTCCATTAGATGTACCACAGTTTGTTTATTTATTCTGCAGAAGAACGCATTGGTTGCTTCCAAAGTTTGCATTAATTTTCCACATTTTTCTCTGTACTATTTGCATAAAATCATACCTATTATATAGTGTGATTGTCATCAGATTCCAGAGATACTTTTCTGCTTTCATCTCTCCACTTAGCTGTATATGATGAAGTTAGCTCTTCGGTCCTCACTCTCTACATTCTCTAGATTTCCATGACGTCGCATTTTCCTCATTTTTCTTTTTCATATCAGGCTTTTTCTTTGGTTCTTCTTCATAAGTTCCTTCATCTTCACTCTGCTAATTAAATATTGATGTACTGCTGGGTTAAAACATATGCCCTCTTTCCTATTTAACCTCTCTCCTTAGATGGCTTTATCTAGTCCCAGGATTTTAATATCATCTGAAACATTGGACATTTCCATTTAGATGTATCAACATCATCTCAAAATACATTTTTAAAAAAACTCTAACGCCACAAATAGGGACTTTTCTCTTTTTTCTCCATCTCAGTAAAAATCATTCCCATATAACCAAATTGCAGTTATTCTTAATCATTGCACCTCCTTCTTATCACCCTTACATTCGATCCATCAGCAAGCTTTATTATTCTGCTTAAAATTTTTTGAATCACATACTGTATCTCTCTCTCTCCTCTTGTGTTCTCATCCAATTCACCAATGTTGCTCATCTGGAATATTACCAGAACCTCCATACTGATCTCCAATTTATTCTTCATGCTGCCATGGAATCATTGAAAATCTTAAATCTGTTCATATCATTTACCTGCCTAATTCTTCTGATGCTTCCTCTTCAAATTAAAGCATATATTCTTAGGAATAATTTGTGTATTTCTAGCCCTCCTATCTTATTTTGTTCCACTTTTCTCCTTGTCCACTAATACTCAGAACCCCAGCTCCCATTCTATTCCTCCAATATATATACCAAGTTTTTTTCCCACTTTAGGGCCTTTACACGTACAACTTGTCTGGGATATTCATCTTTGTCTTCCTCTTTTCAAAGCTGGCTATTTATCCTTTAGGCCTCAGTTTGAAATTCTTTCTAATCAAAGCCTTCCCTGACTATTTTAAATAGGTATCACATTTCTTTCTCTATCATTGGCCTTTTTTTCTCTTTACAGCACTTTACACGAGAACATATCAGATGTTTATTTCTTTACCCACCACTAGACTTTAATTCCTTCAAGTGCAGATAACATCTGTTTTCTTCACTACAACCTGACACATAACAGATACTTCATATTAATTGGTAGAACAAATGAATAAAGACACTTTAAAGCAAAGAATGCTTTAAACTCCCCTCACATTACCAAAACCAGGCACAGTTGACAGTGATACTGTAGAAAGGATACAGAACCTAAGCTGGCCACACATGTAGAGATAAGGAGCAAGCAGGTAAGGGAGGCGGGGTCTTCATCATTGCCTAGCAGCAGCTCATACTATGCAGAGTGTACTTATGCATTCTGTACATTTTAATATACTCAGTGTTCAAGACGGACTCTAAAAGCTCAAAAAAAAAAAAAAAGACTAAGGCCTAATATCAAGGACACTGAAGGTAGAGAAAGACAATGCCAGAAGACAGATGTGGACAAAGATCAAGAAAGCTCACAGAGGAGAGTAGACACTGGGCCTTAAGTAGCTCCTGGTCGTGGTAGCAAAAGCAAGAGGGGAATTTGAAAATGATTGAGTATTTATTTATCCTTCCATTTAGCTTGTCATATATAACTATGAATAGATAAAAAGTCATTAGACATTAAATCGTGTTTCATACGTAACCCCAATTCATTCATTCATTTATTCAACAAAATTTATCTGTGAGACATTGTCTCATTGCACTTACACAATTAAAGTTGAAATAGTAAGTAGTTAAGTTTCAGAACTATAGCAAAAGGATATATGCTTCTCTTCTCTTTAGCCTTCGAATATGGTAAAATATCTGTAACACACTAATCCTAAAATGCAAAAAAGTCTGCTTTTTTAAAATCTCAGAGACCATTTCTAACTCATTTCTGGTATATGCTAGTTGTACTAACAACGTCTTATATAATAAGAAGTTGCTATGGCGATCTATCTTAATCCTTTAAAAATCACTTTTGCAATTTACTGCTAGTTTTCAGACAGAGATATAACTTACTAATTGTGATCCGCATTATTACTAAAATTATAGTGTATCAATTGAGAATCCAAAATTTTTTTTCAGAAACATAAAATGAAACCAGCAATATTTAGCCTGATTCCTTTTAAGTATTTCTCCACATTGCTTCTATTCAAAATAAAGTTTGCATCCCAAACCCTCATTGAAAACTCACCATCTGGCAGAGGCAGCATCATCACAGAAATGATAGACCAGGTCATGATCACCTCTCTAACACTTCGTGGTCAGAGTTTTCATTAAATAGACAGAGTGCTGTGTTTTCTTTTACTTGGCTATAATGTGTCTTTTTTCTCTAATTTGTTTAAATATTCACCAAAGAAGGGTATAACTACAAAAGAATGCACATTAATTTTTTTAGGAAAATTGGAAAACATGAACTACCCTTATTGAAATTTGTTCAGTTAATATTTTACTCTGATACAAAAGCAATAAATGTCTGAGAGTCTCAAAAATATAGCAACATAAAAGAAAATCATTACTGAAAAATCTAGCTTCCTAGGATTATCACAGTTAACATTTGAATGTAGACATATAAAATTAGGCTCATACCAACTGTGTAGTAACCTGGTATTTTCTCTTAAAAGCATGTCATAAATATGTCTCTTTATCCTTAACTATCACATAATGATATTTAATATCTCTATAGTATTTTATTTCCTTTTGTGGCTCATTTTGGTTGTTTCCAATACTTGCTCTTTTAAATGATACTTCACGAACATATTTATGCATTGGTCTTCACTCAATTCTTTTTTTTTTTTTTTTTAACTGGTTAACAACTAAGTTTTTTCCTTTTTTTAATATAAAAATGTGGGGTACAATTCAGGTCAGGGTTAGGTAGACAAACGTTGATTATGCAGGTACCCTTGTTGATGAGGTATGCCCCTCCCTCCCCTAGAAGTTGCCCTCAACTGCCTATCCCACCCCTCTCCCCTGACAGTTTCCAGCTGCTGCCAATCACTTTCTTATAGTATAATTGTTAAAGGTCCGCTTAAGAGTAAGAACATATGGTACTCTGTTCTTTGTTTCTGTGATAAATCACTGAGTATGATTGACTCTAAATCCATCCAAGTTTCTGCAAAGTCCATATGTTTGTCCTTCTTTATAGCTGCATAATACTCCACTGTGTACATGTACCACATTTTTTATATCCAGTCCAGCTTCCATGGGCAACATGGTTGGTTCCGTGTTTTTGCTATTGTGAATAGAGCTGCAACAAATATACATGTGCAGGTATCTTTTTTGTAGAATGGTTTGAGTTTCTCCGGGTATATTCCCAATAGGGGAATTGCTGGGTCATATGGAAGGTCAATTTCTAGTTCTTTCAGATACTGTCTTCCAAAGAGGTTGCACTAGTTTGCATTCCCACCAACAGTGTAGAAGCATTCCTTTTTCTCCATTTCATTGCCAGCATCAGTTGTTGTTTGTTTTATTAATGATGGCCATTCTTACTGGGGTTAGGTGGTATCTCAATGTGGTTTTGATTTGCATTTCTCTGATGATAAGTGAGGCTGAGCATTTTTTCATGTGTCTGTTGGCTGCCCATATATCTTCTTTTGGAAGTGTCTAATCATGTCTTTTAACCACTTTTGAATGGGGCTGTTTGTTTTTTTCCTTTTGGCGCGTTTGAGTTCCTTGTAGATTCTAGATGTTAGGCCTATGTCAGATATACAATTGGCAAATATTTTTCCCATTCTGTGGGCTATATCCCTGCTCTCTTGATGGTTTCTTTTGCTTTGCAGAAGCTTGTTAGTTTGATGAGCTTCCACTTGTCTATCTTATTTCTTAAGGTATGAGCATTTAGGGTTCTGGATAGGAATTGGTTGCCAGTTCCAACTTCCATAAGGGTGTCTCCTGAGCTTTCTAAGATTCTTTTAGTTTAAGTTTTTACCTTCAGGTCTTTGATCCATTTAGAGTTAACTTTTGTGTTTGGTGATAGGTAGGGATCCTGTTTCAATCTTTTGCATGTGATTAGTCAGTTTTCCCAGCACCATTTACTGAATAGGTTCTCCTCTCCCCAGTGGTTGTTGTTGGAAGTTTTGTCAAAGATAAGTTGGTTGAGAAATTGAAACTATGCTTCTGGAATCTCTATCCTGTTCCATTGGTCTATGTGTCTGTTCTTATACCAATACCAGGCTGTTTTGATAACTGTAGCCTTATAGTAATAAGTTTGAAGTCTGGAAGTGTCATACCTCCTGTTTTGTTTCTTTTGCTAAAGATTGTTTTGGCTATTTGTGGTCATTTACATTTCCATATGAATTTCTATGATGTTATTTTCAGGTCTGAGAAGAATGATGTTGGTAATTTAATGGGTATTGCGTTGAATCTGTAGATTGCCTTTGGTAGGAGGGATATTTTAACAGTATTGATTCTTCCTAAATTTTTTTTTTTTTTCTTTTTGAGTTGGAGTCTCACTCTGTCCCCCAGACTGGAGTGCAGTGGCCGCTCCCGGCCACCACAGCCTCGACCTGCTGGGCTCCGGCGATCCTTCTGCCTCAGCCTTCCAAGTAGCTGGAACTACAGGTGCGCGCTACCACACCTGGCTAATTTTTTGATTTATTGTAGAGATGAGGTCTCGCCAAGTTGCCCAGGCAGGTCTTGAACCTGTGGGCTCAGGCAATCCACTCTCCTCAGCCTCCCAAAGCGTGGGATTACAGGCTGAGCCACCGAGCCTGGCTATCCATGAACATGGAATATTTTTCCATTTGTTTGTATCTTCTTGGATTTCTTTGAGCAGTATTTTGTTGTTCTCATTGTAAAGTTCTTTTTCACTTCTCTGGTTAGGATGCCGAGGTATTTCATTTTTTTGGTGGCTATTGTGAATAGGATTGTGCTATTAATTTGAGTCTCTGCCTGTTTGTTGTTGGTATATAGGAATGCAACTGTCTTTTGCACATTTATTTTGTACCCTGAGACTTTGCCAAAATCTTTTATCTGTGCCAGCAGCTTTTTGACAGATTCTCTTGGATTTTTTAAGGTATGGGATCATATCAACAGCAAAAGGGATAACTTGACCTCCTCTTTTCCTGTTTGGATACCCCATATTTCCTTCTCTTGTCTAATTGCCTGAGCTAGGACTTCCAACACAATGTTGAATAAGAGGAGTAAGAGTGGGCAGCCTTGTCTTCTTCCAGTTTTTAGGGGAAATATTTCCAGTTTCTGTCCATTTGGCAATATATTAGCTGTGGGTTTATCGTAGATGCCAGTTACTATTTTGAGATATGTTCCTTCTATATCTAGGTGTTTGAGGGTTTTTTTTATCAAGAAGGATGCTGGATTTTATCAAAAGCTTTTTCTGCATCTAATGATATAATCATGTGGCTCTTGTTTTACATCTGTTGATGTATTTAATAACATTTATGGTCTTGCGAATGTTGAACCAGCCCTGCATCCTGGGGATGAAGCCTACCTGGTCATGGTGGACGATTTTTGAGATGTGTTTTTGGATCCAATTTGCTGAATCTTGTTGAGGATTTTTGCATCTATGTTCATAAGGAAGATTGGCCTGTAGTTCTTTTTGTTGTTGTTGTTGTATCTTTACCCGGTTTGGGTATCAGTCTGATGTTAGCTTTGTAAAATGATTTGGGGAGAATTCCATCTTTCTCAATTGCCTGCAATACTTTCGGTAGGATTGGTTTCAGCTCCACCTTGTACGTTTTGTAGAATTCTGTTGGAAAGTCATCCAGTCCAGGGTTTTTTTTGTAGATAGTTTTCGTATGACAGAGTCAATTTCCTGGGTTGTTATTGGTGTATTTAGTGTTTTAATGTCTTCTTGTTTCAACCCGGGGGGGTTGTGTGATGTCAGAAAAACCTTCATTTCATTTAGGTTATCACATTTGTTTCCATATAGGTGTACATAGTAATCACTGATAATATTTTATATTTCTTTAGGGTCAGTTGTGATTTGATCTTTTGTAATTCTGATTGTGTTTATTTGGACTTTTTTTCTCTTTTTCTTGGTCATTCAGGCTAGGGGTTCATAAATCTTGTAAATTCTTTGAAAGAACCAGGTTTTTTTTCTTTTGTTGATGTTTTCTATGATATTTTTGTCTTCTATGTTCCATATTTGGGCTCGTATTTTGGTGATTTGGATTCTTTTGTTAAGGTTGGGGTTTTGGTGGTCTTCTCTTTCCTGCTCCCTTAGGTGATTGTCATGCTCTCCCCTTTGATCTTCTGTTTTCTTGATATGTGCTCATAGAGAAATAAATTCCCTTCTTAGGACTGATTTTATCGCATCCTAGTTGTTTTGTTAAGATGTTTCTTCATTTTCATTTGTTTCCAGGAATCTTTTAATTTCTGCTTTGATTTCAGTGTTGACCCTGTAGTTGTTCAGCATCAGGCTGTTTACTGTACATGTCTTTGTGGACTTTGGGGAAATGTTGTTGGTGTTGATATTTATTATTATTACACTGTGGTCTGAGAATGTGTATGACAAGATTTCAACCTTATGGAATTTGTTTATGCTTGATTTTTTACCAAGGATGTGATCGATCTTCGAGTATATCCCATGTGGTGATGAGTCGAATGTATATTCTGTGTTTGTTGGGTGGAATAATCTGTAGGTATCAACTAAGTCCATTTTGTCAAGTGTCAAGTTTAGGTTCTGGATCTCCTTGTTGATTTTTTGCTTCAGTGATCTATCTATGGCTGTCAGTGGGCTATTCAAGTCCTCTGCTATAACAGTGTTGGAGTCAATATCTTTTTTTAGTTTATTTAGTAGTTGGTTTATAAATGTTGGTGCTCTTGTGTTGGGTGCATATATGTTTAGAATGGATATTTCTTGTTGATGGATTGAACTTTTTATCATTATGTAGTGTCTTTTTGCATCTTTTTAAAGTTTTGAGAGCTTAAAGGTTGTTTGTCTGATATTAAGATTTCAACTCCTGCCTTCTTTTGTGATCCATTTGCCTGGAAACTCATTTTCCATCCTTTAACTTTGAGCCTGTGTGCATCCCTTGTAGTGAGATGAGTCACCTGGATGCAGCAAATAATGGGGTCATGGTTTCTTATCCAGTCCACCATTCTGTGTCCTTTCAGTGGTGCATTTAGTCCATTCACATTCAGACTGAT